>JAKNSD010000017.1:0-63282 GCA_023525715.1 Cichorium intybus
CACATACTGCCATTTGATTATATGATTATTGATAACTCGCTACCACCTAGAGGTGAGCCTGAACCCTCACACTTGTACGAGAGCCAATACTTGGGATATTTTATAAAGATGGAAATTGGTTGATTTGTTTTATGTGTACCAGTGAGATATCTCTTGATCCCACAGATCATCTCTTTTACTCTAGTATGAATGTGTAAATGCCGAGTCTACTAAAAGTTTTCATTATGATTATTTGAGATGGAGAAAAGAAGATAAGAGCTACTACTTGACAACTACAAAGCGGATCAAGCCTGAGATTCTGTATGAAGCTGAGTTTGTTAAATGCCTTGGGAATTAAGCTTTTATATAGCTTTGACATCATCACATTGTCAATCACATTGTCAATCAAGTGCAAAAATTACTTCATACTGTCAATCAAACTTACTAAGGTGACGCTGAATATCTGATGATGCTGAAAATATGATGAGGGTCAAAATTACTTCACACTGTCAATCAAGTACAATTTATGATGATCAGCGTCAGTGTGTCGAAGTTTTTTATTTTTGAAAAACGCGTAAATTTTGTGATTAGATGTTTATCACATATATAGTCGTATATATCCTTGTTTAATAGGGATATTCCGTTTTGTTAACTGAACTCCTAGTATAAACATTTTAGTTTGGGTTTATTGTATGTATGCCGTTTTGTATTTTTGAAAAACGCGTAAATTTTGTGATTGGCGAATTCTTGTGTTTTCCGTTTTGTTGATCATGTTTTATATATATATATATATATATATATATATATATATATATATATATATATATATATATATATATATATATATATATATATATATACACACCCAGGACCAAATGAGAACTTTTTTTTGTGAGAACCTAAGAACCTTTTGATTGAGATTTTTTTTTAAAAATGACTTAATACACTAAGTCGCTTATATTTAAGATCTTTTGTCAAAAAAAAATGTATACACGAAATGTGCACATGATATCATATTCGATGACATTGATACAATTATAGAGGATGATGGATGCAGACACGATGAAGAAGATTTAGAAGATTATTGTATTACAGACTCAGTTGATGATTCGAACCACATCCCATATAGTAAGTATACATACTGAATAATTCATATTATACGCAATTGTACCATACTAAAGTGTGTGTATATGCATCATGCTACATGACTTCATTTACATAGATTCCTACACCGTATGTGTGTATATGCATTAACACAAATATCTCATTATATGTATATATTCACTACAGAGTCTGATAATTAGCGTTTTCTTATTGTTTCATACAAATGTGTATATTCACATTTTGTTTATGTGATCATTAAAACATCAAAAAATTATTCATTGGTATGTCAGACGATGTTGACATTGAAGATGAACTAAGCAGTACAGAAGTTAGATCACCAGGAGGTACAAAAATTGTGTCATGGATTCCAAACTTTAAAGAAGGAGCCGAGCCTAAATTGAAACTTTGTTTCGAGACACTTGATGATGGTATTCACTTCTACAAAGAGTATGCAAAAAAGGCAGTTTTTGATGCAAGGAAGGGGTCTACCAAGAGAAATGATGGGGTTATTACTTACAAATACCTTTTTTGTAGTAAAGAAGGAACGCGCGAGAAGCACAATGTTGATTCTTTAAAAGGGGAATCTATGAAGAAAAAAAGAAAACTACCTAGTCAAAGACTAGATTGCCCCGCGAGAATTGGTTTTAAAAATGTAAAAGGTACTGAACAAAATTTTGTTGTTATGTTTGAAAAAAATCACAATCATGAGTTGTACACGAAGTCGAACATTCACATGTCAAAACATTGTAGAAAACTTTGTTTTTCTGATCAACATATGATAAATGATCTCTATACATCTAATATTGGATCAACCAAGGCACATGGCATTGTCACTGGACTTAAAGGTGGTTACAAAAATCAAGGTCCACTCAAGATAGACTACAATAATTACTCAAGAGACCTCAACTGCCATATAGGAGACAGTGATGCGAACATGGTGGTAAACCTGTTGAACCAGCGAAGCAAGAACAATCCATCTTTATCGTTTCATTACATGTTGGAGAAGGATGAACTTAGGGCTCTATTTTGGGCCGATGGAATAGCAAAAAGAAATTACTCTGAATTCAATGATGTTGTATCTTTTGATGCTACATTCCATACAAACAAGTAAGCTCAATACAATAGCATATATTTTAACTTGTTTATATGGTTGTACATTTTAATTACATTAGTGTTACATTTAGGTATAACATGGTTTTCGTTCCGTTTACTGGGATAGACAACCACAAACGATGTGTCACATTTGGCGTGGGCCTGCTAGCAAGAGAGACATCAGAGTACTATATATGGTTGTTGGAAGCATTCAAGTCTTCGTTTGGGAAAGAACCAAATATAGTTGTGACGGATCAGGACGCAACAATGGCGAAAGCTGTGGAACGTGTGTTTAAGAATTCCACGCACCGTTTATGTATGTGGCACATTGGGAAGAAATGGACAGATAAGGTTTGTATTGTTTAAGTTATTTAATGTAAACCTCTAATATATATTTATATTACATCTTGGATGTTAACTGTTGAAATTTTTTTGTAGGTGTCTGCTAAAATAATATACGAAACGGATTTCAGAAAAAGGTTACAACGTATTATTTGGAATTTTTGCATTAGTCCACATATATTTGAAGACAAATGGACAGAGTTGATAGAAGAGTTTCAACTACAGGACAACAAATGGTTAAAGGAAATGTACAACATGAAAGAGCGTTGGATACCTGTGTATTTTAAAAATACCCCCTTGATGTTGGATTAGGTGTCTAAGCCATGACTTATAATTGTGTTTATCTTATTAATTGAAGCATAAGTCCATTTGGGTTGCCCTCATAGCTGGAGGTTAGGATAGAGTTCAGTAGAGTAGAAGGTTGATTTATTAATTGTTTAATAAATCAATAGAATTAATTAAATGGTTTATTAATATATTTAAGTGTTAATATATTAATTAGAAACTATAATAATTAATTAAGATTTAATCTAGAATTAATTGGATTTAATTTAGTGATTAAGTTAATTAATTAAAAGTGCAGGGACTGGTTCTATAATTATTCAATAGTTGAATATTGACTGGCTAGTGTACAAGGGTAGAAAGTGGCAAGTTTATGGTGTAGGCACCATAAATCTCGAAACCCTAATTAGGGTTTAGAGGAAGCCTTGCCCAATTGGTAAAAGGCTTACCAAAGATGGGCTCTAGGGTTTCAAGCTGTACCACCTGAGATCTATAAATAGGGATCCCCTGGGAACCCTAATCCTGCGCCAACTCTCAATAAGATTACTCTGCTGGACTGTCTTCTCCGTTGCTTTGGGTGTGACACCATTTGAGGCAGGACATTTGTGTTGCTGGCTTCAAGATCAAGAATCAAAGGTTGGTTCTTTTGTTTTATACTTTAGATTTAAGTTGTTGGCCTTAGGTTTTAGTTTATAATCTTCATAGAAGAAAACATAGATCTTTCTAGGGTTGCATGTGAACCATAAGAATTATTTGTTCATTGATTGCTTCAAAACCCTTCAGTGGTATCAGAGCTATGGCTTGTTTTCTTGTGAATTTGATGTAATTTGTTTGCTTGTTAGTTGGGTGTTTTGCGAAAATTGACCCTCCATGAGGCCAAAAACGAAATTGGTGGCTAGGGTTTTGAAAACCCTAGCCCCTTCCCTTCCATTTTTCGATTTCTACTTGCCATGCTTAGTTGGTTGTTATTTTTGGTAAATATTGGATACTTAAATAACTGGAACCCCTTTCCCATGCATGCTAGATTTCGAAATTAAAGGGAAAGGTTAGGAAATTAATTTGATTAATTTTTGTGATTCACATACTTGATTTAATTAGTTTAATTAAATTGTTTAATTAAAAGACCAATTTAATCACTAAAAGTATTAATTAAATTTTCGAAAAATAGAAATAAATTTGCGAAAATTCTTAGAAAATTAATTCTAAAATATTTTAATAAGATTAAAATATATCTTATATATTTATGATTAAAAGCTAATATTTATATATATAAGATTAAATGGTCAGTCTTACCGTTAGTAGGCCTCATTCACAAAACTGTCCTATAAAGAGGGTATAAGGCGACTGCCTATAAAATGGTAGTCTAATGGGTGTCCACTCTCACCCACCGCTCTCCTGATCATTCGAGTGTTGTTAACCGAACGGGTTTGATAGAACTGCTAAGCCTCTTAAAAGTATAATGCTGTAATTGAAAGTACTAGAACTTTAAACAAAATCCCAATCTAGATACTTTAGGTTAAAATTTAAATTGGTGCTAATCCATGGAATTACACATTGCACTTTGTGGAACGTTGGTGGATCGTGTGTGGTTAACCGGCACGCCAACTGGGGTCCGTAAAGAGTCGCAATGGGTTGCTCGATTTTGCCATTATTGACGGAGCGTGTGTGGTTAACTAGCACGTCAATTAGAGATGGTAATTGACTTCGAGAGTACCGAGCTAATTCGCATGGTTATTCACACCCGGTTTGTGATCCTCGGCATCCCAGTCACAAACAGTGGGGCACATCCTAGACTAAACATGTCATTGAATAGTTCAATGTGTCTCAACAGATCTAGGAATTTCATATGATGAAATTGATAAGTGCATTATCTACCTTAATGACCATTATGTTGTGATTACGGCATCCCTCTTCACATCATAGTTGGGGTATTTTGGGTCGTAGCCTTAATAAATAATAAATTGGGTAATTATTTAAAAGGATTAAATAAAACTAATAAATTCTATTTATTGTAGATGTCTGAATCGAGCGTCTATTCTCCTCCCTCTCCTCCTTCACTCATTTCTGAGAGCATCAGAATGCGCCTGCCAAATATGAAAAGGCTGACTGGCCTTAACTGTAAGGAATGGCTTCGCAATTTGAGAATAGTTCTCGTCATTGCTGGCAAGCTTCATCTCACATAGTATCTGATCCCGGTTCCACCGGAACAAGTCATCATAAAGAGCCTTTATGATAAGCATAACTTGTTAGTTGATGAATCCGAAAAGATTCGTGACCTCATGCTATTGACCATTGACCCCGAGTTCCGCAAGGATTTTGAATCCTTGGGGCCATATGAGTTAATGCAATCGGTTGAGGAAAAGTTCCAAAAACCGGTTGAAGAGGAATGAGCTAGGATCTTCAAAAGACTTACAGAGTGCAAGCTAAAAGAAGGAAGTAGCATCGATTCGCATGTTCTTCAGATTGAAGCGTACATAGGCGAATTGTACAAGCTTGGTTATTCCATGAGTCAGGAAATGAATGTTAACGTTTTACTCGCTTCGCTGACGAGTGAGTACGATCTGTTCATTCAGACGTATAGAAAGGAAAACCCGAAAAGGACTTTCATGGAAATGCGTCCACTGTTGACTTTATACGAGTCACTCTTGGATAGGCATAGCTCCAATGGTTCAGCTACTTCTGGATTAAGTCCAGTAGGAAGACGCAGCAAGAAACGATCCAGATCGTCTGGATATGTCTTAAGCTGGGAATCCACAGAATCGGATACAGTCGCGGAAAAATTGGAAGACGCTCCAAAGTCAAAATCTTTTGAAAGCTCAGGTATATCTAAAAACCTCAAAACTCCCGTTCCATAATTCCTTGATGCATAATGTGATAGTCACATTTTGGTTTGTATGCAGGGAATCTGTAGGGTACGGGACTTTGGCGCATACGAGCACATTTGGATTGGATTTCTGGCTCATGCAGTTTTGAAGTTTAGTTAGATATTGAAATATTGTTATTAGCTTTTAGATGCGTATGACATTATCTATCATATAGTACATTGTTCAAGGATTTTTGTTTTAATAAAATTGTCTTTTTTTCTTTTAAACACCTGTTGTTCGAAATTATCCTTGAAATGTTGTATGATTGTGTTGAATGCATGATTGGTGATAACTTGAATGTTGAATACATCCAAAGTGTTTGGATTTTAGGAATTGTGTCCCTTATGATTGTTAAGATAAACGTTATAAGAATCAATTCAACCAAATGTCCAGTTTGAAGGACTTTGGAATCACTTGACTTAGAGTCACTTAATGAATTGAGTTCTTAATGTGTCAAGAAATGAATCAACCAAAGATCCAGTTGGACAGGACTTTGGAATCATTTGACTTAGAGTCTTCTGATCCCCCGATTATGTGGGTGATCCTAGTCCGGACAACTGGCTCATACTTCTTTCTTTCTTTAATTCTTACTTCATTTCATCTCAAATTGGTCAAAATGGGACACAATTTGTAAACAACTCTTACTCAAACATTTTTATAACTCTTTGCTAAAAATACTTTCAAAACTGCTTTTGACATCTTAGTTCCTATAAGGAACTTCTTTCAAAATACTTTGCAAACAATACTTTAAAAATCTGCTTTTAACACTAAGCCCTTGTATAGAGCTTCATTAAAAACTATTTTCCAAACTTTAGTATTTATAAACATTTGGAAATCTTACCTTTCTGAAAATAATATTTTCCTATGTACTATAAAAATCCTCATAAAACTCACCTTGGTTCTATTACGGTTTACTTAAGCTTCACGTACGGCTTTTCCCTTCCCGTGCTCAACAACGTTTGAAGCACCACCTATACCAATAGTATATATAAATACTCAATATAATTAACTTTATAATGCTAAAGTCTCATATGACATAACTCCAGGTTATAATAAATGTATAACCATTAATACACTCGTTTTATCGTTTTCCCCCGAGATACGCGTATACTGCTACAGTAATACCGAGGGGTCGTATTTCAGTTCCGACTCTTTTCCATGAAATCTTATCCCATATTAGACTTGTGTTTCAAATTTGAAGTTCATTGGACAAGTCTAGCTCAAATTCCAAAATCAAGTTTTAACGTGAATAGTGATTTTAGCCACTGCCGCTACAGTGACTTTTCCGCAAGGTTGGATTGCGGATTTGACCATTCCCAACATGTTCTTATACCATTTTAGGGTTATGGCTAAAATTTCAGGTCAATCGGACATGTCTAGCTACGGTTTCTAGCGTTTGGAATATTTGAAATTTCTAACAATTTTGGTCCCTGTCTGAGGGCGCACTGCGCCAGGGCTGGGCGCACTGCACCTGGGCGCACCCTGCCCTGGTCCTGGGCGCACTGCGCCTGGCGCCTGGGCAGGCTCCTGATCAGTCGCGATTTGGCACTGTAGCACGCAGTTTTAAGGCTTTAAGCTCTTATTCCAGGTCTTAATCACCTGGGGTTTGTTCTAGGACTAAAACCCTTGACTAATAACAAGTTTTAAGCCACTAAAAACATTTTAATAGATCAATTGCAGGAATTAAAGTTCTTGGCTAAACTTGAAAATTCTCAAGAATAGCATTCTACTTTCATGTTTTTGAGTTAAGTTCTTAACTAATGGCTTATTAGAAGCATTAGCCATTTAAACCACATGATTTCTGACTGCAATTTCAGTTTCCATTTAACCCAAGAACCAAATCAAGAACACACCCAAGAACTAGGTTAGAACAAAGGAATTCTTACCTTTCAAAGCTTGGAAATCTCTAATTCCAAAGTTGAATTCTTGATTCCCTTGGCCAAATTCTTGATTTCTTCTTCTTCCTCTCGTAACCTCCAGCTCTCTCTCGTGTCCTCTAGATGTTTCTGAATTATGAGAGAATAACTCTCATATATCATTTATATATTTAATGTTTATAAATTGTTTGCATTTTAGTCCCCAATCTTCTTATTTCTTTCCAAAAATGGTCCTAAAACCATAAACCTTGCAAGCAATGTTCTAATAACTACTAATTTGACATTTTCTTGACATTTTGGTCATTTTCATGTCAAATGACCAATTTGCCCTTTTTGGTCAAATTTTACTATTCACGCGGCAAAACTTCAAATTCCTCATAAACTTTTATTTCTCATTATAGTATTTTACAATTACATATTATTACACATAATAGTCGTACAACATGACAAAAGACGGTTTTACCCTTGTTGACTTTTTCGCGGGTTCTTACAGTCACCCTTCCTTAAATGGATTCCGTCCTCGGAATCTTTTCGTAGTCTGTGAAATCTGGATATCTTCTTTTCATCTCTTCTAGCGTCTCCCAAGTTAGGTTTGACCCTAAGGGATGCTTCCACTTGACTAATACAAGGTCAATCACCTTGTTCCTTAGCTTCTTAGTCTGCATTTCTAGGATAGCTTCGGGTTCCTCAATCAGTTTGCTAGGAGTCTCTACCCTCAGGTCAGTATACTGTATTACTAACTCTTCTTTACCAAAGTACTTTTTCAAGTAGCATACATGAAAGGTATCATGTATTCCACTGAGTTCGGGTGGTAACTCTATCTTGAATGCTTGTAATCCAACTCTCTTCAGGATTCTAAAAGGTCCAATGTATCTTGGACTCAGCTTCCCTCTCTTGCCAAATCTGACCACTCCTTTCCATGGCGACACTTTTATCATCACCAAATCTCCTTCTTGCAAGTCATACGGTCTCTTCTTTAGATTCGAGTAACTCTTTTGCCGATCTTGTGCTGCCTTCATGTTGGCTTGAATTACTCCAATCTTCTCATTAGTCACTCTAACAATCTCTGGCCCTGTAAGCTTAGTCTCACCTGCCTCCAACCAGCATAAAGGTGTTCTACACTTTCTACCACACAATGCCTCAAAGGGTGGCATTTTAATGCTAGAATGGTAGCTGTTGTTGTATGCAAACTCCACTAATGGCAGGTGTTCATCCCAACTACCTCCAAATTCCATCACGCATGATCGTAGCATGTATTCTAATGTCTGGATCGTTCGTTCACTCTGACCATCCGTTTGTGGATGATACGCTGTACTTAGCTGAATTCTCGTCCCCATTTTATCTTGTAAGGCACTCCAAAAGTTAGAGGTAAATCTGGGGTCTCTGTCTGACACGATAGACAACGATGCACCATATCTTCTTAACACTTCATCTGTATACAACTGGGCTAACTGCTCCAATGGAGTAGTTTCTTTTATGGCTAGAAATAGTGCACTCTTGGTCAACCGGTCCACTATGACCCATATACTATCATGACCTCTTCTTGTTCTCGGTAACCCGACAACCAAGTCCATGGTTACATCTTCCCACTTTCCGGCTAGAATATGCAATGACTGAGCATCCCCATGCGGGACCTGATGTTCCGCCTTGACTTGTGCACAAATAACACACTTGGAGATGTACTTAGCTATCCTCTTCTTCATTCCAGGCCACCAGTATTGTCTTTTCAAATCTTGATAAGTCTTGGTACTCCCTGGATGAATGGAATACTTTGACTTATGCGACTCGTCTAGAATTAGCTTTCTCAATCCTCCTGTCTTTGGTACCCAAATACGGTTTCTGAAGGTCTTCAACCCTTGACTGTTGGTCTCAAACTGTATGTCTTTTCCTAGCTTTTCATCTTTTAAGTCTCCACTTTCTTCAACTTTCTGTTGAGCTGCTTTAATTTGCTCTATAATATTGGACACCAGTTCTATGCGCATCGACCTTGCCTTGATTCTTTTCTCAGGAGCTTTTCTACTTAATGCATCTGCTACTACATTTGCTTTACCTGGATGGTACACAATTTCGCAATCATAATCACTGATCAGCTCTAGCCATCTACTCTGTCTCATGTTCAACTCTTTTTGAGTGAACACATACTGCAAACTCTTATGATCGGTGAATAGCTTGCACTTTGTACCATACAAGTAATGTCTCCAAGTCTTCAAGGCAAATACGATCGCTGCAAGTTCTAGATCGTGGGTTGTGTACTTTTTCTCTGGATCTTTCAACTGTCTGGAAGCGTATGCTATAACCTTCCCTCTTTGCATCAACACACAGCCAAGCCCCCGATGCGAGGCATCGCTGTACACTTCAAAGTCTTCCGTCCCATTTGGCAATGTAAGGACAGGCGCGTTACACAACTTCTCTTTTAATGTAGCGAAAGCTCTTTCTTGTTCTTCCTGCCATCTGAATTTCTCTTCCTTTCGGGTTAATCGTGTAAGCGGTACTGCTATACGAGAGAAGTCTTGAATAAATCTCCTGTAATACCCGGCAAGACCGAGAAAACTTCTAACTTCTGTTGGCGTCTTAGGAGGCTCCCATTTCATTACCGCTTCAACTTTCGCTGGATCAACTTTTATACCTTGGATAGAAACAACATGTCCAAGGAACTGCACTTCTCTCATCCAAAACTCGCACTTGGAGAACTTTGCATATAGCTGTTCCCGCTTCAAAGTCTCAAGTACCAACCGCAAATGGCTCGCATGCTCTTCTTTATTCTTTGAGTAGATCAGAATGTCATCTATGAACACTATAACAAACCGGTCTAAGAATGGTTTACAGACCCGATTCATTAAATCCATAAAGATCGCTGGTGCATTCGTAAGACCAAATGGCATCACTAAAAACTCGTAATGCCCATATCGTGTACGAAACGCCGTCTTCTCTACATCACTTTCTTTTACCCTGACTTGGTGATACCCAGATCTCAAATCAATTTTTGAGAAGTAATCTGCTCCTTGTAACTGGTCAAAAAAATCGTCTATTCTGGGCAACGGGTAACGGTTCTTGATAGTAATCTTGTTCAATTCTCTGTAATCAATGCACATTCGCATTGATCCATCCTTCTTTTTCACAAACAGAACTGGAGCACCCCACGGAGAAGAACTAGGCCTGATGAAGCCTTTATCTAGTAACTCCTGCAACTGGGACATTAGTTCCCGCATCTCTGTTGGTGCTAACCGGTATGGTGCTCGGGCTATTGGGGAAGCTCCTGGAACAAGATCTATTCGAAATTCAACCTGCCGTTCTGGTGGCAAGCCTGGTAATTCATCTGGGAAAACTTCTGGGAACTCTTTTACTACTTTTATGTCTTTATACGTCTGTTTTACTTTGTCTTCAGTCATCACATAGGCCAGAAAAGATACGCATCCTTTTCTGATACACCTTCGGGCTTTTGCCACACTAATTAGATTTGGCACATGCTTGCTTCTTTCTCCATACACGTACACTTTAGCTCCTAGGGTTTTAACAGATACCCTCTTCTGACCACAAGCTATCTTCGCATCATTTGCACCAAGCCAATCCATTCCGATTATCACATCAAAGGACTTAATTCCAATGGGAAGGAGATTAAGTCAGAACTTCTTTCCGTTGATGTCAAGTTCACAATCTCGGTACATATGTTGAACTTCAACGAATTTCCCGTCCGCCACTTCTACTTCAAAAACCATGTCTAACAGTTCTAGCGGGACTCTTAATCGGGCTCCAAATCCATGGGACACGAATGAATATGTAGAACCAGAATCAAACAACACATATGCAGGTGTCGAGTTGATCAGTAGTATACCTGAGACCACATCGTGCGTCTCCTTCGCTTCTTCCCTGGTGATCTGAAAAGCTCTCGTCTTCACTTTTTGGGGTTCTGTCTTCTTCTGAGCTGTTGACACTACAGTTTCTCCTCCCTTGTTTGGGCAGTTAAAACTATAGTGCCCCATCTGATGGCATGAGAAGCACTCCACTTCACTGGCTTTCTTGGCTTTGCAGTCTTTTGCTTTGTGACCGAGTCCACCACAATTAAAACAGGCGTTTGATCCCGCTCGGCACTCGCCACCGTGTTCTTTTCCACATTTTTCACACTTTCTTACACTTCCCTGTCGACTCTGACTTGAGCTTATCTTCCCTTTCTTCTTTATATTCCCACTGCTACTAACTGTCTTCCTTTTGTCACTAAAACCAAGTCCTTCCTCTTTTCTTCGTTTTCCAACATCCTCCACAGTTCGGGCAGCATTGATCGCCCATCTAGTGTTTCAGCTTTCTTTACTTCCAGCTCATAATTCCATGGCAAACCTCGGATATAGCGGTTAATTCAGGACCGCTCAGTAGGGTAGGATTCTCCCACAAAAGGCAGCATGTCACAGAACTTCTTTGTATATTCGTCCACCGTCATTTCTCCTTTCTTTATCGTTAAGAAATCTTCGTTCATTTTCTCCAAATCTCGCATGGGACAGAATTTATCTTTAAGACATGAAACAAACTCCGCCCATGACCAGCCATATACAACATCCTTTCCCAAACTTTCATATTTGGTGTTCCACCACACCAAAGCATCGTCCTTCAACTGCCGAGAGGCATAGTTGACTCGGTCTTTTTCTCCACATTTGCTTGCTTGCATCACTTGTTCAATCTCTCGGACCCACCGCATTGTTACCTTTGGCTCAAAACTGCCATGATATTCAGGCGGTTTGCAAGCCATAAAGGACTTAAAAGAGCAGCCCTTTTCTTCCATCTTGTTCCCTCCAGTAGCCTCTTCCTCAGTTGTCTTTTTGGAGACTTCTTGTGATGATTGGGCACTAGGTTCACCCATTCGGCTATCGATTATATTGTTCACATCTTGCCTCAACTCATTTCGTAAGTTATTGATCAAATACTGTATGGCTTCCATAGTGACAGGTTGTGGTGGTGGGTTTGGCTCAGTCTCATCATTTCGGATAACATGTGGTTCACTTCCTCTTGAGGAAGTGTGACTGCCCTCACTCCTGTCAGCTTGTCTTCTGTCTCCCATTACTATATAGATGAACAAATTATCGGTTTAATACTCAATTCTATATAGTATTTTGAAAGCAATAGCATATTATCTCCCTATCTTGACTACATTTTTAGTAGCAATCATACTCACTTTATAACTTCTATAAGTCTAAGTGTACCTCTATATTACTAAGGCACCTTACTACTACTCTTGCTAGTTTAAGCCTAGGATGGTATTCCAACCTAATTCGCTTAAACTATGGCTCTGATACCAAAACTGTAACACCCCTTTTCTTTTACCATATTTTAATACAAATACAGTTTACTTTATAAACATATTTTACAACTTGTGACTATAAAATAGCCACTTAAATTTTTATTTTACAAACTTAAACTCAAGGGGGTATTACAGACTCAATACAGATACCATAATTTAAACTTACAGTATTTAAACCGGTCCCAACTTCAGTCTTTGCTCCTTTCACCTAAGTACATAGCATTTCAAAAATAATATACGTGAGACATAAAGCCTCGTGAGTAATATAGGTTTAGACCCAAAAGCTTTTCTGTTCAAAACTTGAAATATTAAAATTACACTGTTCAAAATTGATTTATTTCATAAATCTCAAAATATCTTTTCTTCTTTACTTTCAAACTTTAAAAAGAGACTTCCTTTCATAAAACTGCTTTCTTTCTCATTTTCTCGTGACCAACTGAAACTTATGAATTAAGTTAATTAATTTATTCAACTAGCTCCCCTCGCGGGACAGAACAGATCTGCCCACTCGGTTATGCTCATTCTGTCTCCCCTTTGTGACTTGGAACGAATTCAAGCACAAGGGTATACTTAATCTAGACAACTACTTCGCGACGGGAGGTACCATCCCAGTAGTGTCTTCTGATCCCCCGATTATATGGGTGATCCTAGTCCGGACAACTGGCTCATACTTCTTTCTTTCTTTAATTCTTACTTCATTTCATCTCAAATTGGTCAAAATGGGACACAATTTGTAAACAACTCTTACTCAAACATTTTTATAACTCTTTGCTAAAAATACTTTCAAAACTGCTTTTGACATCTTAGTTCCTATAAGGAACTTCTTTCAAAATACTTTTCAAACAATACTTTAAAAAACTGCTTTTAATACTAAGCCCTTGTATAGAGCTTCATTAAAAACTATTTTCCAAAATTTAGTATTTATAAACATTTGGAAATCTTACCTTTCTGAAAATAATATTTTGCTATGTACTATAAAAATCCTCATAAAACTCACCTTGGTTCTATTACGGTTTACTTAAGCTTCACGTACGGCTTTTCCCTTCCCGTGCTCAACAACGTTTGAAGCACCACCTATACCAATAGTATATATAAATACTCAATATAATTAACTTTATAATGCTAAAGTCTCATATGACATAACTCCAGGTTATAATAAATGTATAACCATTAATACACTCGTTTTATCGTTTTCCCCCGAGATACGCGTATACTGCTACAGTAATACCGAGGGGTCGTATTTCAGTTCCGACTCTTTTCCATGAAATCTTATCTCATATTAGACTTGTGTTTCAAATTTGAAGTTCATTGGACAAGTCTAGCTCAAATTCCAAAATCAAGTTTTAACGTGAATAGTGATTTTAGCCACTGCCGCTACAGTGACTTTTCTGCAAGGTTGGATTGCGGATTTGACCATTCCCAACATGTTCTTATACCATTTTAGGGTTATGGCTAAAATTTCAGGTCAATCGGACATGTCTAGCTACGGTTTCTAGCGTTTGGAATATTTGAAATTTCTAACAATTTTGGTCCCTGTCTGAGGGCGCACTGCGCCAGGGCTGGGCGCACTGCGCCTGGGCGCACCCCGCCCTGGTCCTGGGCGCACTGCGCCTGGGCAGGCTCCTGATCAGTCGCGATTTGGCACTGTAGCACGCAGTTTTAAGGCTTTAAGCTCTTATTCCAGGTCTTAATCACCTGGGGTTTTTTCTAGGACTAAAACCCTTGACTAATAACAAGTTTTAAGCCACTAAAAACACTTTAATAGATCAATTGCAGGAATTAAAGTTCTTGGCTAAACTTGAAAATTCTCAAGAATAGCATTCTACTTTCATGTTTTTGGGTTAAGTTCTTAACTAATGGCTTATTAGAAGCATTAGCCATTTAAACCACATGATTTCTGACTGCAATTTCAGTTTCCATTTAACCCAAGAACCAAATCAAGAACTAGGTTAGAACAAAGGAATTCTTACCTTTCAAAGCTTGGAAATCTCTAATTCCAAAGTTGAATTCTTGATTCCCTTGGCCAAATTCTTGATTTCTTCTTCTTCCTCTCGTAACCTCCAGCTCTCTCTCGTGTCCTCTAGATGTTTCTGAATTATGAGAGAATAACTCTCATATATCATTTATATATTTAATGTTTATAAATTGTTTGTATTTTAGTCCCCAATCTTCTTATTTCTTTCCAAAAATGGTCCTAAAACCATAAACCTTGCAAGCAATGTTCTAATAACTACTAATTTGACATTTTCTTGACATTTTGGTCATTTTCATGTCAAATGACCAATTTGCCCTTTTTGGTCAAATTTTACTATTTACGCGGCAAAACTTCAAATTTCTCATAAACTTTTATTTCTCATTATAGTATTTTACAATTACATATTATTACACATAATAGTCGTACAACATGACAAAAGACGGTTTTACCCTTGTTGACTTTTTCGCGGGTTCTTACATAAAATGTGAAGCTAGGATTATCCCACTTGCACATAGAGACTCCAGGGTCTTGTAGTGTTCGTCTAAACCTCATGACTAGCCTGAACCTGATCAGCAATGTCGTTTCACTGGCTATCCCGCTATACTTGTAAAAGAAGAGCTCTTTTAGAAAGAACTCATGTTCTTAGGAAACAGTGGGAGTTGAGACAGTCCTGAATGAGTTCCGGATTAGCCATGTGATAGAACCTTAGTCATCACTAGGCTTAGAGCAGAAATCAGATTTCTGTTTTAATACTGACATAATCTTCTCTTGACTAGTAGTTTTGATCACCATCATAAGTAGTTATGATCGAGGTGACATACCATTTGGTGGTAAAACACTATAGTTGGTACGGATTATCAATCCAACTACTTGGAAGAATTGGTGAGCCCGGTTGCTACCAATTGAGAGAACCTTAGGACGAGATACAGTCTATATGGCATTTTGATTGATTTTACGCCAGGTCTAAAAACCAGTGGGAGTAATTGAATCATCAAAAGAAAGCAGCATGGACAGAAACGTACCTTCAGAATATCTGGTTGAGTGAGACGATACCCAGAGTCAACTAATTGATTCCGGGAGAAGCACTCTCAATAGAAGATGAAATCTAAAAGGATACTGCATGGCACATTGTAAGTCGAGGTGACATACCATTTGGTGGTAAAACACTATAGTTGGTACGGATTATCAATCCAACTACTTGGAAGCATTGGTGAGCCCGGTTGCTGCCAATTGAGAGAACCTTAGGACGAGATACAGTCTATGTGGCATTTTGATTGATTTTACGCCTGGTCTAAAAACTGTAAGACCCGTATCCTGATTATAACATATACTTAAAATAAGAGTGTTAGGAATTATATTATCATTGGTAGTTATAAAGCTAAGAAAAACTTTAGTTACAATTTCAAATGAAAATCAGCATTTTGTGTCGTTTTTAGAAAAATCATAATTAATTCTACAAAAATCGTTTGGACCTCAAACCAGTACACAAAGTTTACAAATTGAGTCTAGTACAATTACCAAAAATAATAGTAAGCTTGAAAATGACATTATCGATGCTAAAAAATGCAATCTTTACTGATTAGTTCGGAATTGACAGATTAGATAGTCTGTTTTCAAAAATTCATAATAAATCATAGAAAAATCGTATAAATACGTAAAATACATCCCTGGAAAGGTATTGAGATAAATTTCTAGAATATCAAATAAAAACGTGAATTTAATGGGTTTAAAGTCGGCTAAACCAGTCTTGAACAGACTGATTCTAGAAGGTATTAATTTCAACAAAGTTATATTATTAAAATCATTTGTCAAAAGTGTCATGCCATTTTTTATTCAAGAATTCAAGTATAAATACCCCTCAAAACATCTCATAAACCACACAACTAAATCTCAATCCAATATATAGAGGTTTCTAAGCACTAGAGTGTAAGCAAGTGAGCGGAAGAAGCTCGAAAGCCTAACGAAGGAGTTATAGATTCCGACGAATGGTCATAAGGTAACTACAAACCTTTCTATAGCTTAATTAGGTATTGTAAAATAATTTTTGTATTAAGAAGTAGAATATGTAATAAGTATAACATATTCATTTCCAACAATAGTAAATAAAAACCTTAAAAACGTCGTTATAACAATTCGTAATTCTGAAAATAATACCGATTGATTTACTTACGAGGACGGTGCCTAGGCCGATTACTTGGGATCTGGTTGTTGGATTTTCCGAAAGGCTAAAATGCTGAAAGGATCCTGCCACCCCATCTAATCTTCTACCTGGCCGTTCTTTACTTGATAAATCATGGAGTATCATATCGGAATTATTGAAGGGTTTAATGATGCGACTATAATATAGTTAAGGATTAAGAAATGATAGATTTATTATTATGTTAACAGTTAAAGTTGAAAGGAAATACAAAGGCGAGAAAGATAAACGATATAGTCAACTACAATCAGGTGAGTCTTCTCACTATACTATAGGTGATATTGCATGCGTAGGAAGGAATATATGTTAGACTAAGGTGATCTTACCTGTTATGATAATTTTATGAATTATTGCTATGATAATGATTGTTTGTGGACGGAACGGGATAGCCCGCGAGCCAATAGGAGGAACGGGAATAGCCTGCGAGTCATTAGACGGATCGGGAAAAGCCCGCGAGCCAATAGGCGGAACGGGAATAGTCTGCGAGTCATTAGACGGAACGGGAAAAGCCTGCGAGCGATAAGACAGAACGGGAACTGCCCGTGAGTCTTCAGGCGGAACAGGGATAGCCCGTGAGTCTCACAGACATATGAATGGTTATTGTGTGTTGTATGTTATGTGATGGATCGTATGGTATTTTGAGGAACTCACTAAGCTTCGTGCTTACCCCTTCCCTATATAAACTACTGTTTCAGGTACATCAGGTACAATGGATGGCAAGGCGTGACGTGTATACACTGTGCTGCTTTATTGGAGGACTATTTTTGAATTAATATTCCGCTATATTGTGATTTCGTTAACTTCTGTTAATCCTGGGGTGTTTTCATTAAACTTATAAGTTATGGAATTTTATGAAAATTAATTAAGTGGCTTTTCTTATATTGAAGTTTTCGTTTAAAAATTTTAAATTTACTCAAAAATTTTGGGATGTTACAAGTTGGTATCAGAGCACAGCTTAAGAGAATCAGGCTCACTTAGTGAGTTCTGGACTCAAGTTGAGGCTTAAGAGTTTTCTTAAAACATTTTTACGAAAGAAAGATGTTTTATGAAGGGTAAACTGAAGACACAGTGTGTACCGCCAGCCGACGCCAGTATGAGAAAAGGGTTAAGTATTTAATAGTGTAGAGGTTAAAAAAAACATATGTTATATGTTTGCTGAGATGCCTGGTAGAGATCACACATTGTTGTATTATTATCTGCTATTTGCTAATAGAACTGTATGCTAGTGTCGATAGGTTGCTTAGAGATTTCCACTAAGTTGTATACAATATGGACTGAATAGTCATAGAATGTGTGAGTTGACCTTATTGCATGTTCCTTGTTTGGTTGTTGCCTTAGGGAAGATTCTATTATTTGAAAGACTGTTTAGTACGATATTGTATACAACTACGTTCGCGAAACAATCTGTCATCACTGGAGGAAGTTCCGTCTTAGTTAGAATAGCAGGGTGGGGGTGGGATTCCAAGTATTCCTAGAAGGGTTGACATATGTCTTGTAAGGGCATATGTGTTAAAATTATCGGTGAGAAGCGAATTGGATATTTCGAGACGGGTCTTGGAACGAACATGGATAGGTGTGGAAGGTAGTAGTAGAGCTCCTACTATCGAAAGCACAGGATCCACGTTCGAGTCGGGAGTTCGTCACAAAGGATCCAAGGAGCTGAGTATGTGAGTGTCTAGCATAATTAACTTAAATGCTAGTGTAATGTGGTAAACTTTTATCCATTCAATTTTTGAATGTTGATTGTGAGGTTCAGTAGGAACAATTAAGATGCGATCATACCAGTTTGGTTGGACCGATCATGCTTAAGTTGATTACTGAGCTTAAAGACTGTTGAAAGGGAGAATGCCAAAATGCTATTGTGGTAGCTATTTTCATGCAACTAATGGGCGCACAAGTCAGACAGGGACTAGAGGATGCAAGGGTGAGTTTTCCAACTCACGGTCAAAGAGGTGCAAGCGGCGCCTGAGATGATGGCGGGTATTTTTGAGTCAACTCTGTACATGCCTAGTGCTGTGTAATAGTGGGGCTACCTACCCTTGTATTAATCTTGCGTGAGTGATTGATCAGGTCGTGTGGGTTGAGAGTCTGGATCACTCGCTCGTGATTGAGGTAACTGACGATAGAGGTGTTGACTAGGGCCGCAAGCGGATGAGTAACATATGGTGGTTGATGTAAACGTCTTTACATTATTGAAACATGTTTATTGAGATGGTGTTTGCCCCTGATGCAAGTTCTTGGCTGAGCAGAGTGGGCTTGGTTTTTGTTCGAGAGTAAGGGCTCGTAAAAAAAAATTATAAATCGAATAAACAGACTTGGACTTTAGTCCAAGTGGGGGAGGAATACGAAATTAAGGGAACAACATGAATATTATATTGAATCGATAAAATTATTAAAATTATAGTAACACGTCAATATATTTAATTCATTACTACAACTTTATATTAATACATTAAGAAAAGTTTACAGAACTACTAACCTAAACCGGAGAATCAGAAAGAAGCGAGAAAAGATCTTCTACACTCCAATCTTTGTCATCATTAGGTTGACTTGTACCTTCTCGAGGATTTGGAAGTGGTATGCTTTCAGTTATTGGAGGAGGAGCTCCAAGGTATGGGGTCTCGATAGGGTTGGAACCTGTAACCGCATGATTAGGGGCTAAATATTGACTCATTTAGGGCGTGTGTAAGTAGGGCAGTGATGAGGAAGGGCTCTAATTCGGAACCAGTTGGGGGTAGCTATAAGAAGGAGGAAACCAGGCTAGGTCACCTACAAAGCCTCAAAAATTCTCCTCACTCGAAGACTCGAGTAAACCAGGGTTAATACTACTCATACCAGAATTAGATGGCGGAGATTGCTGCTGTGTATGAGTTCTTGATGAAGTTTCCCCCTTTTCCTGAATTTTTCTTTTCCTAAATACAAATTTATGAGCAGCTTGTATTAGCTTCTTTGTGCCGTCTGTTAGACCCGATTGTGACCCTTCAATTATCGCTTCTTTTTCTTTTTTTAGGTTGGGTATTAAATCTCCCGATAATTCTGTTGCCTCAATAAATTCATTACCAAATTCCTGTGGCACAAATAACTTTAATAATTTCAACCTTATGATATAAAGGAAATAAAAAAAATGTAGTTCTTTACCTCAGCACGATCAATAAGGGTTTGCAAACTCGTAAGTTGTCGTTGGGGCCAATGATTGATACCTAATTCTCTACAGCGTTTTTTAAATTGTGTCGTTCCAATGTTGAGTTCCTTCGCAGCTTTCTCAATTGGTTCGTTAAAGTGTTCAGCTATTATTTTCCTACTTAATAAATCTCTGAAACCTCTTCCACTGCCACCTGCTATGTTTTCTGAACTAGAAGGTTCAAATCCAATTGTATTGTTATCATTCTGGATCATTTGAACATGATCCTGATTTTCCGACCCAAAGATGGACATTGATTCATCAAAATTAGTGGCCTCTATCGGTAATAATTGTTGGTTTTCAACTAAAATCTCAGGATTCTGAAATCCTTCTAGGTTCCTTTGAATCACCTGAAGGTGATTTTGGTATTGAAAACCAACCCCAAACTCGGGATTCATATCAATATTGATGTTATCAATCGTCTGTAATTGATTGTCATTTTGAATGTCAGCCATGAATCCTTGATTCATGGGGATGATCTCACTGCTCATTGAGGGTACGTCTATGAATGGATTGTAATCGGATAGATCATCCACAAATGGGTCTACAAATAACAATTGTCAGATGATAAAACAAAATTGAATACTCATAGAAGCAATCATTTAAAAGAATTTAACCTGGTAGAAGGTATGGATGATCAAGTACAAAGTCTAAAGATGCATGCACCGGATCTTCTGAGTTAATGTTCAGCTCAGGAAAAATTTCTGGCTCACCGTGGAGTTGCTCTATTGGTAGTATATCTGGAAGACTGTAACATAATTCAGAATCAAACAAAACATTAAAAGATAAACGAAATATGGACGATAGATGTCTAGAATGTTAGAGTCACCGAACTCTATTAAGAATGCTTGGTTTGAAGTACCCTCTCCTTGCGGAAAACCAGGTCCAGGGTTCGACAGATCGCCCATTGAAGATTTGTTTTCCATGACTCGACTTTAAATATGAGTTCTTTTACGAACAAACTAGTGATAAGAGAGGATGAGACTGAAAATGAATGATACTACATACCTGTATATATAGTATCTTGCAGCTGGAACCGAAAGGACACACGGAACTGAAAGGACACCTCACGTTTTAATTACCGAAATTCAAACTAACTACAGTAGATGCGACTTTTCACTACCCCAAGTGACATTTTTTCAAAATTCCCTGCTTGACTCTGGTGAGAACGAGATAATAAAGAGACTTTTGAAATAAAATAAAATTTTATGTCTCCATATAATGGAAATAGTTTAAAGAGTGTTCAGTACTCCAAAAAAAAAAATTTACAAAAGATGATGTAAATTTTATATTTCGGTGAAACACAAAAATTTGGAGATTTTACAAAAATAGACTTATTTAGCCAAAAAGTATTTAAAAGAAATGTTGAATTGAGGCAAATGTGTGTTGAAATATGACGAATTCATATAAATACGAAATAGTGTTAAAATTAGGTGTTGCAAGTTAACTAGGTTAACTATGTATATAGGTAGATTAGAAAGTACTAAATATGTACCGTAGATAGTAGCCGGTCAAGTCGATGTGTGGGATTGTGAGAAACAGTTAGAGTTTTTTTTTGTACATCTAGAGTAATTAAAAGAAAAGAAGTATGGAGTGAATGAGAATAATAGGACCTTAAGCATTATTACAGAGGTATGTGAATGTTGAAAGGGAAAGATAATTAAATCATGTAAAGTTTCGGCAATAAGACGAGGAGGATTTTTGAAGGACACAAGGACTCGATGGGAAATACATAGAGGCGTTCGAGAATGCGGATTTCGGGATGAAATCCAAATAAGTGGGGGAGAATTGTAAGACCCGTATCCTGATTATAACATATACTTAAAATAAGAGTGTTAGGAATTATATTATCATTGGTAGTTATAAAGCTAAGAAAAACTTTAGTTACAATTTCATATGAAAATCAGCATTTTGTGTCGTTTTTAGAAAAATCATAATTAATTCTAGAAACATCGTTTGGACCTCAAACCAGTACACAAAGTTTACAAATTGAGTCTAGTACAATTACCAAAAATAATAGTAAGCTTGAAAATGACATTATCGATGCTAAAAAATGCAATCTTTACTGATTAGTTCGGAATTGACAGATTAGATAGTCTGTTTTCAAAAATTCATAATAAATCATAGAAAAATCGTATAAATACGTAAAATACATCCCTGGAAAGGTATTGAGATAAATTTCTAGAATATCAAATAAAAACGTGAATTTAATGGGTTTAAAGTCGGCTAAACCAGTCTTGAACAGACTGATTCTAGAAGGTATTAATTTCAACAAAGTTATATTATTAAAATCATTTGTCAAAAGTGTCATGCCATTTTTTATTCAAGAATTCAAGTATAAATACCCCTCAAAACATCTCATAAACCACACAACTAAATCTCAATCCAATATATAGAGGTTTCTAAGCACTAGAGTGTAAGCAAGTGAGCGGAAGAAGCTCGAAAGCCTAACGAAGGAGTTATAGATTCCGACGAATGGTCATAAGGTAACTACAAACCTTTCTATAGCTTAATTAGGTATTGTAAAATAATTTTTGTATTAAGAAGTAGAATATGTAATAAGTATAACATATTCATTTCCAACAATAGTAAATAAAAACCTTAAAAACGTCGTTATAACAATTCGTAATTCTGAAAATAATACCGATTGATTTACTTACGAGGACGGTGCCTAGGCCGATTACTTGGGATCTGGTTGTTGGATTTTCCGAAAGGCTAAAATGCTGAAAGGATCCTGCCACCCCATCTAATCTTCTACCTGGCCGTTCTTTACTTGATAAATCATGGAGTATCATATCGGAATTATTGAAGGGTTTAATGATGCGACTATAATATAGTTAAGGATTAAGAAATGATAGATTTATTATTATGTTAACAGTTAAAGTTGAAAGGAAATACAAAGGCGAGAAAGATAAACGATATAGTCAACTACAATCAGGTGAGTCTTCTCACTATACTATAGGTGATATTGCATGCGTAGGAAGGAAGATATGTTAGACTAAGGTGATCTTACTTGTTATGATAATTTTATGAATTATTGCTATGATAATGATTGTTTGTGGACGGAACGGGATAGCCCGCGAGCCAATAGGCGGAACGGGAATAGCCTACGAGTCATTAGACGGAACGGGAAAAGCCTGCGAGCGATAAGACAGAACGGGAACTGCCCGTGAGTCTTCAGGCGGAACAGGGATAGCCCGTGAGTCTCACAGACATATGAATGGTTATTGTGTGTTGTATGTTATGTGATGGATCGTATGGTATTTTGAGGAACTCACTAAGCTTCGTGCTTACCCTTTCCCTATATAAACTACTGTTTCAGGTACATCAGGTACAATGGATGGCAAGGCGTGACGTGTATACACTGTGCTGCTTTATTGGAGGACTATTTTTGAATTAATATTCCGCTATATTGTGATTTCGTTAACTTCTGTTAATCCTGGGGTGTTTTCATTAAACTTATAAGTTATGGAATTTTATGAAAATTAATTAAGTGGCTTTTCTTATATTGAAGTTTTTGTTTAAAAATTTTAAATTTACTCAAAAATTTTGGGATGTTACAAAAACCAGTGGGAGTAATTGAATCATCAAAAGAAAGCAGCATGGACAGAAACGTACCTTCAGAACATCTGGTTGAGTGAGACGATACCCAGAGTCAACTAATTGATTCCGGGAGAAGCACTCTCAATAGAAGATGAAATCTGAAAGGATACTGCATGGCACATTGTAAGTCGTTAGTGGAGCACGTGTGGATCACCAGCACACTAATAGGGACTCACAAAGAGTGTCCCAGTACAAAGGTACATGGGCCCGGGATTACCCTACGGGCATCTTGCAAGAAAGGATATCCAGATTCTCAAAATATGCCAAAGGATTGGATTTTGAGAAAGGGCTAAAAGATTTCCATTAAGATGTCAGAAATGTTTGGATTCTCAAAATGTGTCATAAGTTCTGGATTTTGTGAAGAGTCCATAACCGTGTCAAAGCCAGTGGGAGTATCACCGTCTCCATATATGAGTTACATACTGTTTCTAGGAAACATCTCTTCTCATTACAAAGTGTAATGACTTGGTGTTAAGAGACGGATCGCTATGAAAGACTAAATAGAGATAAGGCATACTCAGGTGGTTATAAAACGTCTATGAGATAGATCGAAACCTTGCCAAGATGATCTTGATGAGACTCAAGATGCATAGCTCAGGAAAGGAGTTTCCCATCTTTGCAAAGTGTAATGATTTGGCATGAGATATAAAGAAGGTGCAACATACTCACATAATACATAGACATCTATCAGGTAGATGTTATCATCAGTATAGACCTAGCCATAGTAAGCATGATCTTGGTAAGATTCAAGATGCATGAGAAAGAGTCTCCGAAAGGAAACAGTTATTAAAGGTCATGACACTGGGATTGTAAGTAATTCTAAGATTCCAAAGGAGTTTGGACAAGATCGAATTCCACGAGCTTCTTGGATCGATCAGAAGTGTCATGCCCTGATGACTTAATGCTTAGAGCATAGTGAGTCAGATTCAGGATATGACATGGCTGGGAATACTTAATGGATTCAGTGCATACGTGAGAAATCATTAAAAATGATCAGGGTGAATGTTAATAGTAATTTGAAAAGGTTTTCAAAATAAGTAAAAGGACTTAATGGTTAAAGAGTTTTGTTGGAATTCCGATGGAGCGCGTGAGGGTCACCGGCACATCGTAACACCTCGAAATAGTCTTAGGGTGTAGTCATGTGGACTAAAGATCCCAAGAGCCATGGAAAGTCACAGTACACAGAATGGAGATGTATGTGAGAATGACAGTATATGACTAAATTGAGATATCATCGGATGTATGTCCGATTGGATAAAGTGTATCAATGTGAGACATTTGGATACATAGAAAGAGTGAAAGGTCATAGAGACATAGATACATAAGATGAATTAAAAGTTTAAAAGGAATCTAGAAACCGATAATAGTTTTATGAAGAATCCGACTAGGTGATCACCTCGTGGAGACTTGGTGATAAGCAAGAGTAACTACCAGTCAGATTTTAGTTTCATCTTTGCATGTTTCACTTCCTGAATAATTTGATTATTCAAAAGTCCACAGTCGCTCATACTTTTCGGGAGTAAGTATGAACGAAGACTGTCGTGAATTGGTTTGTAGATTGTCTAAGGAGTTAGACATTGCAGTAAGACTGCTACAACGTTCACGAGTACTTAGAAATAGAGATTTGAGTATTGGATAAACCCACGCTCAATAGATTGCTTCATGGATTACATCACGAGCAATGTTGAGACGATAATATCCTATGATCTTGAAGCGGAGACATATGAGTTGAAATTTGCGAGTCGGTTGTGCATTGATAATGCGTAAACGCATCGGTAACTCGATGTTATAAAACGCATTGTTGTGTACGATTTTGATAAGTAAAAGACACAAGCATATGAGTTAAAGCTTATTCGTTCCTTGACCCTGATGGGAAACAGATATCTGTAGGCCGCTTGATGATTTGGAAGTTGACTAAAGTGCTGGCCAGCTTGGACTAAATTGATGTGTTCAATTAGAAGTCCGAAAGTCATAAGCAGAATCGGAATTCGGGAAACAGAGTATCGGACATAGATTGATCTCAATCCATGTCTCGTGTCTGAAAATATCTTGTTGACGAAGGATCATATGATCACTTATCTTTGGACAGAACTGACTAGGTCAGAGTTCAGAAACAGTTTCTAGGAAACTGATATTAATCAGAATATGAAAGGACAATTAAAGTTATAGACTTATCCAAGTGGTAGACTGTTGGATTAGATATCTAAGCCATGACTTATAATTATGTTTATCTTATTAATTGAAGCATAAGTCCATTTGGGTTGCCCTCATAGCTGGAGGTTAGGATAGAGTTCAGTAGAGTAGAAGGTTGATTTATTAATTGTTTAATAAATCAATAAAATTAATTAAATGGTTTATTAATATATTTAAGTGTTAATATATTAATTAGAAACTATAATAATTAATTAAGATTTAATCTAGAATTAATTGGATTTAATTTAGTGATTAAATTAATTAATTAAAAGTGCAGGGACTGGTTCTATAGTTATTCAATAGTTGAATATTGACTGGCCAGTGTACAAGGGTGGAAAGTGCCGAGTTTATGGTGTAGGCACCATAAATCTCGAAACCCTAATTAGGGTTTAGAGGAAGCCTTGCCCAATTGGTAAAAGGCTTACCAAAGATGGGCTCTAGGGTTTCAAGCTGTACCACCTGAGATCTATAAATAGGGATCCCCTGGGAACCCTAATCCTGCGCCAACTCTCAATAAGATTACTCTGCTAGACTGTCTTCTCCATTGCTTTGGGTGTGACACCATTTGAGGCAGGACATTTGTGCTGCTGGCTTCAAGATCAAGAATCAAAGGTTGGTTCTTCTATTTTATACTTTAGATTTAAGTTGTTGGCCTTAGGTTTTAGTTTATAATCTTCATAGAAGAAAACATAGATCTTTCTAGGGTTGCATGTGAACCATAAGAATTATTTGTTCTTTGATTGCTTCAAAACCCTTCACTTGATTGGTTTGATGCGCACGACATCAAGATCAGAGAGTGAAATTTTTTTTTCCAAGGTTTCATGTCAAGGAAGTCAAATTTGTTGATGTTCATGTGTAAGTTTGATGCAGCGATGGATAAACAGAGAAACATACAATGAAATACAGAGTTTACATCTATGTCAAAAATACCTGGACTGGTGACAAAACTACCTCTAGAAGCACAAGCAGTGGATTTTGATACTCATAAAATATTTTGCATATTCCAAAGGGAAATAGAAGACTCTGTATGGACATGCTCACCAAGTTCTTGTATTTCTCTTGAACAGTATGAATCATACATAGTTTTGGAACAACTAATGCCAAAAAAGGATCAAAATAAAAGCTTGTTTTTTAATGCATAATCTAAGGAGTTTTTGAGTGATAACGATGGGGAATGGCGATATCAGGTCAGATTTTTAATTTAATTAACAACAATTTCAATGTATCTAGTAATGTGGTTTTTTATAATCATCTATTGATGTCAGGTTAAAGTTTACAAAGACGGAGAGACCTTTGAATGTTGTTGCATGCTGTTTGAACATTATGGAGTCTTATGCAGGCATATTTTGTGTATTATGAAAAAAACATCCATGAAGACCATACCTTGCAAATACTTAATCCAGTGATGGTAGAAAGGTATCATACATATGAAGGATCTAGAGAAAAGCACTTATTTTGAGGAGATTAGTGGTGGGGAATACACAAAGGTGCAGGATGTTTATTCTATAGTCTGCAAGTGTATAGACATAGTTGCGCATGATAAGGATGCAATAATCAAATTAATAGAGTGGCAAAAAGAGATCAAAAGGAAAATACAAGACAACCCACCTGCCAGAGACACGTTCAGGAACTGAAATAATGGAGGCAGCAATTGGAGTGTCTAAACCTGCTGAAATTTCAATACGTAATCCCAAAAACATACGCAACAAAGGTAGTGGGACTGGAAAGTGGATAAAAAGCAAAAGAGAAATTGCAATGATCAACAGGGAAAAGGATGGGAGAACGTGTACATTTTGTAATAAGAAGATTTCACCAAACGAAAAGCACGACAGAAGGAATTGTCCAGAAAGAAAGGATTCGGCGAAAATGAAATCAGCAGCACAGATATAGTTCATTTATTTTTCATAAGGATTTCTTATAGTATTTTTTTACGTTGAATGTTTTGGTTTTTTACTATTTTAAAAATGAATAACAATTTGATTATTTTCAGATAAAGTTGTTACGTTTATTTACATATTTATGGTGTATAGAGATGTGTGCGACTAATAAAACATTTGTTTAAACATACAAAAGTAGGTGTATGTGCATATAGTCATTCACGAAAAATGCATATTGAAAAAAAAGTATGTGTATGTGCATGTATATTTACATCAGTGCACATATGCACGTATGCACATATGCACACATTAATCGGATTTGATGTGTATGTCTATGTACACATGCACATTATGTAAACATATGCACGTATGCACATATTAATAAATTGTTTTATTTGTATGTGTGAGTGCACATCCGTATGATCTACACATATCCACTTATTAACATTTTTTAAGTTGTATGTGTTTAGGATGTACATATAATCAGTATGATGTGTATGTGTGAGTGCATATGTGGTCGTAATACGCATTATGTCAACATATGCACATATGCACATATTAATAAATTGTTTTATGTGTATGTGAGAGTGCACATTAGTATGATCTACACATATGCACTTGTCAACCTTTTTTAAGTTGTATGTCTGTAGGATGTATATATAATCAGATTTTTTTGTGTATGTGTGAGTGCACATGTGTATTAGGACCACATATGCACATCTGCACATTTTTGGATTGTTTTATGTATATGTGTCTTTGCACATGCATTTTTTGTTTGTTTTATGTGTATGTGTATGTGTCTGCACATATGCACATATTTATTTGTTTCATGTGTGTGGGTGTGTGCGTATGTGCAGGTGTAGATTTGTATGTGCAGATGGGTATTAAGTGAACTTATACACATAGGTAAAATTTAATTCATTTTAATAGTATGCACATATGCATAATGTGCACGTATTCTCATCTACAAAAACCAAATCATAACCTAAATTCAATCAAAAAACCATGATCAATAAACATTATACCCAAAAGACAATTCTAACATTAAAGCATAGCAAACCTATTATCCAGATAACCAAACATTTTTGTCTTTTACAACTATCTTAACCATCAAAAAAAGTTATTCCCTATCACTACTGAAGTCCAAACCTTTCTTCCTTCCTTTTGTAAGCCTCCAGCAATATTTTCTTCCTCTCTTTAACTGGTATTCTAGCAAATGCGTCTGATTCATTCAACACCAAATCTACATGTATGTTCAAACTGCTTAACAAGATATTTGTTGCATATTTCTTTCTCAGCTTACGAATTTGACGCGACTGCTCCTCCGACTCAACTAGCAATCCGCTATCATATTTGCTAATAGGCCCACCCTGGCACGTCTCCATATGTCTCATCAAAAAACCCCTCCATCTATGTCTGTTCCATTTGTCTGCCATTTCAATTTTGCAAACTTGACATCTTCTTTCCGAATTGATTCCGCAGCTTTGTGTTTCAGCTCAACCAGTAAATTTGAAAAATACAAAACCTGTGATATTACAAAAATACCAATAATTTAGATTCACTAATTTCACGTTAATAGTGTAAGTGGGTGAATTTAAGAACTAACCAGTCTTCTAGGTACATTATCGTAATATGACTCCGGGAAATCTGTTGTACTATCAATCAAAGTAATTGATATTCGCTTGATATCGACTACAGTAAGATAGTAACGTTGACCTTGGTATACTGGGATGAACACCTGCAGAACAAACAACACATTAGAAAAACCCTAAATGTGACTATGTCCACTAATATGAGATCGTGACACTGTGTAAGTACATTGAATGAACATGTGTACAGAAGTTGTGTGTAACTGCAGTTGATGGACAACTAAAATAACCATATTAATTCATATGTTATATGTATGTATTGTTAACTACATGAAGTGAATTTTTCTGTTGTATTTATGTGAAAGTGTATATGTAAATTATATGGATAGTACATATGTGTTAATACAATATATGGAAACATTCAATAATAATAATACGACCTATGTTATATACATGTAAATCTCAGCACATGTCACGCACTATTATATTGTTCTTTAGGTGAATGTAGATAAGTAATGTAGTATGTGTCTACATACAGTTTGCGTGTGCGTGTACACCAAATATACGTATGTACACATATTGTGTAAGTAGTATATGTGTATACGTAGATATCAAGTGCATATGAACAGCTAATTTGAATGTGTATATGTAGATGTTATGCATCTATGAACAGTAGATGTGTGCATGAACACTAGACGTACGTATGCACATATGATATGTAAGTAATATATGTGTCTAGACATATTTCTAGATAGAATAATATACTTAGCATTCACATTCTGTTATGAATATAAGTAATTAAACTCACATATGTGCATATATATACTTACATTTACAGTAAATCTAGACAAATAATGTACATGTACCTGTACACAAAAATGTAATTGTATGCAGGTATGTTCTTTAACTTACATATGTGCATATACACACTTTACACTATAAATATGCACATGCGTATTATACATTTGTCATTACATGCGTACAACATATTACCGTGGGTTTAGTTACCAGATCAAAATACAATATTTAACTAAATATTATTGTATTAATAAGTACATTGCATTTATAAATAAAATAATCAACTGTGTGCATTTTATTACAATTAGAGAGTAAACATACCAGCTCAACATTCTTCCATTTGTCTTTTCCTTTAACTGTCTTCATGAAATCTTTAACATATGTTGCAAATGCTTGATAGGAGTCATTCAAATTCACCATAAAATCTCCCAGATCAGTATTATCCTGTAACATAAACATATTCCTTAGTTAGGATACTAGTTTGTCATGTCCATTTATTAAATAATTGTGAGTACTAAAAACACTACCATATTTATAACATTCAAAAACAATCTTGCTGGCCCAGATTTCTTCCTTATCCCTTCTTCGTGATTCATCACCATACACCATGAATTGACCGCATATACATCCACAGCAACATCTAGCAAAAAAGTCTCCATATTCACTCTTTTAGCATAATTGCCATTCTTATCTTCAAATAACGAAAACCTGAAAACCTGAAAATGACACAATCATAAGTATAACAATTTACAAATTATATTACTATATGGACAACACTTACTCAGGATCACCGGCCAGTTGAAACAACCACTCTGATACTTTAACCTTAATGGACTTTACAAAGTCTACGACTTGAACCTGTTTGTTCAAATATGGAGATAGTTTGTACTGCGAAGGCTTCCTAATTCTTTTACTCAATGGGATCTCATCCATTCGATCCTCAACCTCGTTGTCACGGTTTACAAGAGGTATCTTCACTTCGCGTCCACCAATATTGATGATCGGGCCATGTTGATCCGCTAACACAATCCCGAATTCCTGGGATATCCCCAAATAAAAGTTAGGAAGCTCTTTTTCTGTTGTATTAATATTAGGCTGATGTATATTTGATAATCCAATATAATCAGGATTCCTATGTTGATGACTTAGGCATTTAGAAAAATAATTATTTTCTGTTTCTTCCACTACCTGTAGCATGTAAGTGGAGATTGGAGAATCAAACACATCTTTTTGTTTGTCATGTGACGGTGTCCCACTGATCTTGAACGATGTGGTTTTGGTTGGGGTTTTCATCACTCCTTCAACAAAATCTTCTTTATTACCATGAACAGAATAATCTGCAACACCTTTGTCTTTTGGGATGTTTACAGGCTCTGACAAAGTCGGATCGATATTATCCAAACCCATTGTTGTGTCATCCTCACCCAATCCCATAGAGCCATCAACCTGTGGTGCCATTGAACAGTTGTTTGTCTAATCTCCATATTTCCCAATTGATAACACACTTCTGTTATCCTCATGTGCATTCATCCCATTGTCATCTTTCACTCCTTCTCCACCAAATAGTCGATCGAAATCTGCTTTAGCAGACAACAATTGTTTGTTGGTTGGCTCTTTTACAAGTAGACTTTCAAGCTTTACTGACAAATCCTTCTTATAGCGATTGATTCTTGAAATTCGTAAGCTTATATCAAGAATATCTTCCTATCAATATCAAAAAGCAATTTAAACGATCAGTTAAAATAGAACATGTAGTTTGTTTGTAAACTGACAATAAAATGTTATAATAAATACCTGAACTGTCTTATTAACAACAGGTTCCGGTTCCTGCTCCTCCAACTGGTCACCACCTGTAAAATTCCCGAATCCACCATTGTTCAACTCGTATAATTCCCTCTTCTTCACATCATCATAATCCCAGTTCCCAATTGCAGGTAATGTTCTTGGAACACTGTCGTTGGGTATTCTTATATGATGCAAATATGTCAACTGCATTAGAAAACATATATAATTATTGGTTTAAGGAACAAAATATCAGAAGACACGATATTTTATTATGTAAAAAACTTACCAGTAAAAATGTAATCGGACCGTAGAAATGATGTTTCTTTGAGTACGGTATCCATTTCCTTTTCGAACCTCTAACTGCATCCAACACGTATCCACACCAATCTAATTTACTTATATCCTTTACCCCAGCAACCTTATTCACAATTTGCTTCATTATGTATCCGGTTTTGTAAGCTTTGCATACACAACTATTGAATAGAGCTACAAAGTTCAACCTGAATAATATCCCATCATCATCTGATTCCTGAATCCTTTTTACCAGTTCACTCCTTGATACATGCTGCTTAACAAATTGAGCCTTCCAAGCAGTAACAATCTCATTTGTGTCATCAACATCTTCAGCATCTTCAATATCCGTACCGCCATTTGGTATCCCCAAAATATCATAAACTAAATTTTTTGTCAACTGGATGTCCCCTTTACCAGTTCTGATAACCAGCTTGTTGTCGTCTAAATTAGCAACTACATAATGACCTAGCTTAGCAGAACTGACCCCTAGTTTCATGTTTAAAAAGGATCCAAACCCAATCTCTCTTACAGCTTCTTGTTGATCTTCGGATAAATATCGAACAGCTTCAATCATTGACGAAGGGGAAGTCTTTATTCGTAAACCATAAGGTCTGTTGAATCCACTACTGGAAGGAGATTTTGATATCTTGTTCTTTTTTCTTCTAGATCTCTTAGACGATGATTTTACGGAAGATCTTAGCCGTTTTGCTGGAGTGATAGCAATGACAGGTCCTTTCTTTGATTTCTTAACCTTCCCTTTATCCATAACCTTTTCTTCTGACAATTTCCTTTTACTACTCCTTGTTCTATATGAAGATATATCAGAAAGTCTAATAAGGTTAGGTGGGGGAGTCACAGCTTCTTCGTCACCAGTTACAAAAATATACATTAAATATGTATTAATATAACACGTATATAAATTTTTAATTCCATACAGGCCAGTGTGTATATGTAAATATGTTCATTAATTACATATATTCATTAACATACATACAATTGTGCATATGTACATTTTTTACAAGTTTATATGTACAAAACAAAATACATGGGAGCATATGTACATATCAAAACTAAGTGTTTTACTTCAATTTTATATATGCATATGTACATATCACAATAGAGGGTACATAATTCGATGTGTTCATAAACTTGCAGGCAAATGTGCATATATACATATCTTGATCAATTACATATATTCCTTAACATCCAAGCAAATGTGCATATGTACATATTTTAATATATGAATATGTACAAATAACAATGCATGGGTACATATGTACACATCAAAATACAGGGGAGCATATGTAGATATCAAAAACTAAGTGTTTTACTTTTATTTTATATATGCATATGTACATAAAACATCGTGCATATCTCCATGTGTTCATAAACGTGCATGCAAATGTGCATATGTACATATCTTGATTAATTACATATATTCCTTAACATCCATGCAAATGTGCATATGTACATATTTTTATATATAAATATGTATAAATAACAATACAGGGATATATATGTACACATCAAAACTAAGTGTTTTACATTTTTATATAGGTATATGTACATATAACAGAACAGGGGTGCATATCTCCATATGTACATTAACATGTAGGACAATGTACATATATACATGTGTTGTTAAATTAGATATGTTCATTAACATGCAGTCCAATGTGATTATGTATATTTTTTATATATGCATATGTACAAATCACATAACAATTGAGCATATCTACATAAAAAAGTAAATGTTGTACATTTCTTTATATATTTGAATATATATAATTAATCAAGATATGTGTATATGCACATTGTCCTGCAAGTCAATGAACATATCACAATACAGGGGTGAAGATGTACATACCAAATCTAAGTGATATACATTTTTTATATATGAATATGCACATATCACAAAACAGGGGTGTATATCAACATATGTACATTAACATGCAGTCCAATGTGCATATATACATGTGTTCTTTAATTACATGTTTTCATTACCATGTAAGGCCAATGTGCATATGTACATTTTCTTATATATGCATGTGCACACATAACATTTTTAGGGTGCATATCTACATAACAAAAGCAAGTGTTCTATAATTTTTTATATATGAATATGTACATATGACAAGTCATGTGAATAACACATTTCACATGAACATATGTTCTAACATAAGGATAAATAAATCTTATACTTTGAATTTCAGTATATTATTATTTCCATCTTGGTTGTTTTGTTCATCGGTGTCATCTTCAACCTCAATATCTTCATCATTATCGTTGTCTGGTAACTCAGGTTCATGTTGAACATCTACACCTTCATCAATATCGTTACCTTGATCTTCAGTTTCGACTTCAAGATCTTGAACATCGTCTTCAATGACTAGTGGATCATTTTGAAGATTTGCAAATCTTCTCAAAGCCTTCTTACACTACCTTTCACTCCTTCTACCATACACTGCAAAAAATATAAAGTATATAAAGAAAATCAAAAACAACCAAAGTTCATATATAAGTATGATATACCTCTGTTCACCATTGTGTGTCTTTTTTATCTCTGATGCCTGTAAAATACAAACCCAAACAAAACATCAACATTTGCTTAATCGAAAAAATAACTGATTTAGGGTTGCGATTGGGGAATGAAAAACCCTTTTCAGTGTTCTATCCGACTAAACAAATTGAACTCGTTTTTAAATAAACAAGATACAAACTATTTCCAGAACACACACACAAGAATAGTGAAAACACAAGTGTATATTTCAATTCAAAAAAAATACATGATTAGGGTTACGATTAAGAAGCGGAATACGAATTCAAAGTCTTACAGAAAGATAAACCTTGAACTGGTTTTCAAAATCACACGATAAAACACATTTGCGAGTTCAAAAAATAAACAAAAAAGATAGAGACTGCTGCATTGCAATGAACGGAAAAACAAATTCACCTTTGAATCACCTTCCTCTTTAGAAAGCTTTGAGACGAAGAAACTTTGTTGGAACGGAACCCAATATTTATGCTCGATAATTATGGAAATGATTCATCTGCTGAATTAATTGATATACGTAGCAGAATTGAAGCTGATTTCACGGGATATAATAGAAGAGGTGACACGATCGCTTTAGTCAATGACTAATTTACCCTCAATCGCCTTATCTCACCCGGGCAAAATTGAAGCTGATTTAAATTAATTACAGAAATGCCATTGTGCATCTCAACCATAGATATATTTGATCTAATGGCTATTAAATTGTTCCTAGGTTTCTAGGAAAAATTAGGTTCCATTTGATATATATATATATATATATATATATATATATATATATATATATATATATATATATATATATATATATATATATATATATATATATATATATCACTAGGAAAAATTAGGTTCCATTTGATATATATATATATATATATATATATATATATATATATATATATATATATATATATATATATATATATATATATATATATATATATATATATATATATATATATATATATATATATATATATATATCACTACTAGAAAAAGGTGGGGTTTCCTACCAAAATTTCCTAGGAACAATTGCTCCTCGGTAGTTCCGACGCATTTCCGACAGATTTCCGAGGAAACTTAAAAAAATACATTTCCTAGGAAATTCCTCGGAATTTCCGAGAAATTTTCGAGGAAAACCATTTGATATATATATATATATATATATATATATATAGACTTAGGATCTTTTGAGAACCAACTTCACCCCGAGAACCCGAGAACTCCCAAACCGATATTTTTTTCGAAAAACCGACCACATAGGCCTCTAAAACGCACATATCTAAGACTTTTCGAAAAAAAAAATTTCCGAAAAAACGACTTTTTTTTTTGAAAAAAATTTGCACATGTGCAAAAAAAATTTTTTGCACATGTGCAAAATTTTTTGTACGTACATTTTTTTTCAAAATTTTTTTTACGGATGTCTTTCTAGCATATATTTAAGCTGTTCTGTAAAAAAAATTCGAAAAAAAATGTACGTATAAAAAAGTTTGCACATGTGCAAATTTTTTTTTTGCACATGTGCAAATTTTTTTCAAAAAAAAAAGTCGCTTTTTTGGATTTTTTTTTTCGAAAAGTCTTAGATATGTGCGTTTTAGAGGCCTATGGGGTCGGTTTTTTGAAAAAAATATCGGTTTGGGAGTTCTCGGGTTCTCGGGGGACTTGTGGTTCTCAAAAGATCTTAACTCTATATATATATATATATATATATATATATATATATATATATATATATATATATATATATATATATATATATATATATATATATATATATATATATATATATATATATATATATATATACTTAAAACTCTAAAACTTTTGAGAATTTTTTTTCAACACAATATTCTACAAAACACAAACACACCATATTTTTTTGTAAACATGCGTCTAAGAGATTTCAGTAGAATTTTTATTCTTTTTTATGTAAATACAATGCTCTTGCGACTTCTTTCAAGAATGACAATATTTTCATTCGAAAATTTTGAAGAAGAAGTGTGTAATTTATGATTTATTCTTTCACATTTATATTTTATTCTTTTAAGAATAATATTGTTACATACGCATGTATCTAATATTCTTTCGAGCAAAAGATTTAATCGGTTTACTATAATATACGCATGTATCTAATATTCTTTGAGCAAAAGATTTAATCGGTTTAGTATAATATACGCATGTATCTAATCTTCTTTCGAGCAAAACATTTTTTATCATTAAATAAAATGTTTGATTACCGTTTTAATTATTGATTTTAATAGAATATTGAATAATATTGGAGATAATTATAAATATAGTATATAAATTATAGCCATTAGATTTTGAAAATTTAATGGATAGGATACTGTTGCATACTGTCACAATAGATGCAATTTACCTTCGATCATATATATATATATATATATATATATATATATATATATATATATATATATATATATATATATATATATATATATATATATATATATATATATATATATATATATATATATATATATATATATATATATATATATATATATATATAACGAGGATCGTGTAGGAACCCAAAATTCGGTAAACCGTAAGGACAAATCTGGACCTTTAATCATGAAAAATGGGTGGATAAGATTCAGTGTGAATAAAATGTCACATCTTAAAAGCTTGGGGAACTACTTGTATAAAAATCAAAACTATTGGGTGGATAATACAAATTAATAAGGGTAATATGGTAATTGCAACGAGACCCTCACCAGATTGCGACATTTGTTGCTATATGGTTGCTGGGTTTTTTTATTCCCCCCGCTTAGTTTTTGGGCCATAATTTTTTTTTTCATTGTAAAAAAAAGTTCTAAAAAAACCAAAATTCTTAAAATTTAATTCTATACAAAACAAGCACAATCATGAAAATTTGAAAAAAAAATATATTTTTTTATTTTTTATTATTATAAAAAATCAAAATTAAAAAAAATACAAAAAACTTATGAAAATTTAATGGATAATTGTAGATATTATATTAGTAAGGTTGCAAAAAAAATTTGAAATTTTTTTTTTCGTGTTCATTTTTATATTTTAAGTAAAAAAACACATCAAAATAGAAAAAAAAAACATATGATCCAAAAATATTAAAACCAAAATATGTTTTATGATTCAAAACTTATGATCAAAGATGCAATATTCGTTATGATTCAACATCCAAAAGTCGTTATGATCCAAAACGAGTTAAAAAAACATATAACGACAAAATAATTCAAAACTTATGATCCAAGATGCAAAAAAACTATGATCCAAAATGTTATGATCCAAAAATACATGATCCAAAACGTTATGATTAAAAATATCATGATCCAAAATGATTAGATTAAAGATACGAAAAAAACGTTAAAATTAAGATTACAAAATATTAAAAATTAAAAAATATACATAAATTATGAAAAAAAATTAAAAATCGAGTACTGTAGCATTAAAAATATAAAAAAAAATAAAAATCTAAAAACCGAGTATAATCGAAAATAAAAAAATTGAAAAAAAAAATAATTTTTAAAATAAATAAATAAATAATTAATTAATTAAAAAAAATAAAAAAACGAAAAAGGAAAAAAACGAGAAAAAAACTCACTAAAATCACGATGAAAAAAAACCCACTTAAATACTCGAGTTCGTATTTCGTTCCGTGGACGTGCGTCGCACGTGATTGCGTCACGTCGAAGGAAGAGACGTTTTGACGTTATTGCCCTTATGAGAATGATTGGACGAGAAAAATCATCGCGGTTCCTACCGGATCCTAACCATATATATATATATATATATATATATATATATATATATATATATATATATATATATATATATATATATATATATATATATATATATATATATATATAAGGAGGATCGTGTAGGAATCCAAAATTCGGTAAGAACCGTAAGGACAAATCTGGACCTTTAATCATGAAAAATGGGTAGATAAGATTCAATATGAATAAAATGTCACATCTTAAAAGCTTGGGGGCTACTTGTATAAAAATCGAAACTATTGGATGGATAATACAAATTAATAAGGGTAATATGGTAATTGTAACGAGACCTCCCACCAGATTGCGACATTTGTCGCTATATGGTTTGTTGAGTTTTTTTTATTCCCCCGCTTTGTTTTTGGGCCATAACTTTCTTTTTATTTGTAAAAAAAATTCTAAAAAAACCAAAGTTCTTAAAATATAATTCTCTACAAAACAAGCACAATCATGAAAATTTGAAAAAAAATATTTTTTTTATTTTTTATTATTATAAAAAATCAAAAATTAAAAAAAAATCCAAAAATTATGAAAATTTAATGGATAATTGTAGATATTATATTAGTAAGTTTGCAAAAAAAAATTGAAAAAAAATGTTTTTTTCGTGTTCATTTTTATTTTTTAAGTAAAAAACACATTAAAATAGCAAAAAAATACATATTATCCAAAAATAATAAAACCAAAATATGTTTTATGATTCAAAACTTATGATCAAAGATGCAATATTCGTTATGATTCAAGATCCAAAACTCGTTATGATCCAAAACGAGTTAAAAAAACATATAACGACAAAATGATTCAAAACTTATAATCCAAGATGCAAAAAAAAAAACTATGATCCAAAATGTTATGATCCAAAAATACATGATCCAAAACGTTATGATTAAAAATATCATGATCCAAAATGATTAGATTAAAGATACGAAAAAAAACATTAAAATTAAGATTAAATATGACACCCCATTTCTACTGTTTTCAAATACTATGGTTTTTCGTATAAATACATGAATACAAAAATACGGTTTATCAAAAACCGATAATTTACATGTTTAAAAACAGTGGGTGTTACAAATCCATACCAAAACTAACCATAGTAAGCAAGAAATGATTAAACCTTGAGTACAAGATAGGAGCTAATTCGGGCTCCACTCCAGCTAAACTTCATCCAATTATAGCATATCATCTTAACCTGGAATACATGGCAAAACATAAAATACGTAAGACAATAATGTCTCGTGAGTTACATGAGTTTTAGACTCAAACTTTTAACTTCTTTTTCCAATTCTTTTGTAAATTTATAACATAAAACTTCTGTCAAAACTTTTTAGTAATAATATACTATAACTCTTTACTTCTCGAAATCATTTCATAACATACTTTACAAAAATAACATCTTTCAAAACTTTATAGTAGTAACATACTATAACTTTTTACTTTTCAAAATCACTTCATAACATACTTTACAAGAATAGCTTCTTTCTTACTTTCTTTGACTGGTTTTATAAGCTTGCTGGATTTTTATACTTAGGGCTTTAATCACCATAAGTGATACCCCAAGTCTCTATGGCTAGAAAGAACGGATCAATCCTCACCATAGAAGTGCTTAGGCAATCTACTTCGCGATGGGGCTTTTTCCCCAGTAGACCCCTTACCTAACCCGGGTAGGTGGAACATAGTTCCCTTGCTAACGCTGCTTGCTACAATTACCAGTCATAAAAAAAATACTTTCTGCATACTTTAACATTACTTACTTACATAATAGCTAATTGCCAAACTTCACATTTCTTGTCTTTATGGCTGATTGTCAAATTCATAACCTTCGTTTCACATAAACCATATGTTTAAAACATATCTTTATAACATTTTAGGCTTAATGCCAAATTATACTTTCCAAACATCTTATGGCTATATGCCTATTCATACTTGAAAACATATATAATTTGTAACCAAAACATACTTCTTAAACATATTGTGGCGATATGCCTACCCATACTTTCAAACATGTATAACTTGTATTCAAAATATACTTTCACATAATTGGTACATAGACCAACATACTTTCACTTAATATAACTTGTAGTTCAAAACTTAGCTTCAAATATAGCATTATACTTTCGCAACAATTTAGAAATAATACTCTTTCATATACTCACCTTGACTAGTTAGAGAAGTCTAACTATGGCTACACCCTTCCTTGTCCTTTCCGTTTATTGATCTGTTACTTCTTAAGCACCTAGAACGTTTATTCACATTTTATTAATAACACGTTATATTTTAACATGTAAGAACTACTTTGTTATGTTCCACTAGACTCGTATCACAATATTGTTGTGATATTCATCCCTTAGCACACCTTTTTACTTATTCTTCTTATCATTTAAATGACATTTTATTGACCATTATACTCTTGGAAAGTCACATACACAATTTAGACTCATTTTCCATGTTTTCATGCTCTATAACACTTATGGGATCAATTGGAGACCAAGGCTACATGTCTAGGGGCAAAATAGGCTCTTTACCCCTCACCAGAGGGTTATACGGCCGTGTAACTTTACCCATAATAGTTACACGGTCGTGTAACTCTCCCAGGCCCTTCAAACTTCGAATTTTGCACTAAAAGTCATGTATCGGGCTCGTTTTAACTCCAAACTTCACCAAATTTTGACCATAGGTTCTATTGACCCTTTATTATGTTAAGAACATGTTTTCACTTCTATTAGGTCTTATTTAGTCCATGACTTAATGATTAAGACCATAGGATGTCACAAGAGCTCTAAGGAAGCTCATGTGCATATCAACTCAAATTTTAAAGTCTAGTTTTGTCATTTTCTGTCCATATACTTATATAACCAATGGATGATTTAATTTAAGGTTTTTACAACCCAAAACATACTTTGTTAATTACCAATTCATGATTTCCATTAACCAATTCCATGGGTTTCATTCATGGAATCACCAATTCCATTCCACCCGACAAATTTCAGTTTTTTGTTCAAACTTTCGTTTTATTAATTGAAACTCTTAGGAAACCACTTCTAATGGTTTCTTCATACTTAAACATCATTTATGACTCATTCTAACCAACTCTTTATGTCAAATTAACATTTTGATCTTAAACTCAAATTTCTAGGGTTTAATTACACATGAAATCACCAAACTTGATTTTAAGTTATCCATATGTTGGATACTGATCAAGATATGATTAGAAACATAAACCAACTACTTTTACTTGTTTTTAAACCTTGGAATCATGGATTCCAAGTTTCTTCCAAAAATTTCCATTTTTGACATTTTTACCCAAAATCTGAAATTACTCAAATTTATCAACTAGGAATGATTTATTACTTCTATTATGGAATATTAGACTTATCAAGAACCAATAAAACCAACTTGTTCTTACAAACCCGTTGGTTAGGGTTCTTGTGCTCAAATTCTCATTTCTTGATCTTTAGCACTTTCAATGGTTAAACTAGGTTTAGATAGTGGTTAAGACACAAGTTAAGGCTAGGAATCATAGGATAATCCTCCTCTAGCCATTGAATTTTCGAAGCTACAGTAACCTACTCACGGGAAATGGGTTAAACAACCCTAAAAACAAATTTACTAACCTTAGAAGGCTTGGAATTCTTCAATTCCAAGTTAGTTTCTTTCAATCTTCCAAAAATCCTCAAGACCCGATCACTCTCATGCTCTCACGATCTCTCTGGAGACTTCCTTCTTCTGAACATTAAGGAGATATTTTCTCCTTTAAATACCTAGCAAATTTCCATTTTTGGTCCCTAAATTTCCATTTTTCCTAAAATGGCACAAAAACTCATTTTTATAACATTATGGGTTTATTTTATTTCATTTTGGCCCCAACATTACATTTTCTTGACTTTAAAGTCATTTTCATATCAAATGACCATTTTACCCCTTTTTACCATATTTCTCCAACTCTTGGAATTTTACTACATTTCCCAATAAATTATTTCAAAACTTCCAAAATATTTTTGGTCTTTTCTTTAAGTATTTTCTCGAATATAAATTCGAGATTTTTGGGTCGTTACAACTACCTCCCCCTTATTAGGATTCCGTCCTCGGAATCATCACACAACTATTAATACCTTCTTTTATTAACCCATACTCATATTCTTATTACATCTCTTTTTACCTCATTTCATTGATATGCAATTCTCTTAGTGAAACTTATTTTATAAGATAGTTTCATACTTTCATACTTTTATCAAAAATAACAGTCTACTTTGTAATTTTTCTCGTATCTTTACCAAAACTTCATGAGATTATACTAATCATATTATTTACTTGTAAAACTTTCTCCAACAACAATTAAACATGGTTTGTATCTATACACAATTCATATATACACTAAATCTTTTCTTGTAAAGTTTTGTCTCATAGTGGTCACCTTACTTAAGCAAAGTTGTTTTACAACACTTACTCCTTCTTTTCATTCTTTACTTATAATATTATTCATTTACTTTCACTCTTCTCTTCTTCTCATTCCTCTACTCATTCATTATTACATAGATAATGTATTACGTTCGTATTTCTCTTCTTCTCATTCCTCTACCCACTTAAATCACGTTGCAAAAAAAACTCACTTAAAAAACCCACTTAAATCCTCGAGTTTGTATTTCGTTCCTGGACGTGCGTCGCACGTGATTGCGTCACGTCGAAGGAAGACGTTTTGACGTTATTGCCCTTATGAGAATGATTGGACGAGAAGAGTCCTCGCGGTTCCAACCGGATTTTGGGTTCCTATCGGATCCTAACCCTATATATATATATATATATATATATATATATATATATATATATATATATATATATATATATATATAGGGTCCAGATCCGGTGAGGACTTCAATTTCGGTGAGAACTACGAGGACAATTCTCGTCCACTCATTTCCTTAAGGGCAATAACGTCAAACGTAATTATTGGATTTGACGTAATCGCATGCGGCGCTCGTCCATGGAACGTAATACGGACTCGATGATATAATCATATGTTACTCACGTCCGTACAACATAATTTAACCGGGTTTTTTATGTTTTTCGTTATTTTTTCATTTTTTTCTTTTTTCGTTATTTTTCTAGTTTTTCTTTCTTTTTTTTTTTTACTTTTTCCGTTGTATTTTTTTAAACTCGTTTTGGATCATAACGAGTTTTGGATCTTGGATCATAACGAATTTTGAATATTGGATCATAAGTTTTGGATCATAAAACATATTTTGGTTTTAATATTTTTGAATAATGTATATTTTTTGTTATTTTGATAAGTTTTGATTCATAAAATAAATAGTTTATAACACTCTGAATCATAAAATATATTTTGGTTCTTAATATTTTTGGATCTTGTATATTTTTTCGCTATTTTGATTAGTTTTTTACTTAAAAATACAAAAATAAACACTTAAAAAATCTTTTTTTTCAAAAAATTCTTTTTGCAAACTTACTAATATAATATCTACAATGATCCCTTAAATTTTCATAATTTTTTGAGAATTTTTTTTATTTTTTGATTTTTTATAAAAATAAAAAATAAAAAATATATTTTTTTCAAATTTTCATGATGGTGCTTGTTTTGTAGAAAATTAAATTTTAAGAACTTTGGATTTTTCAGAATTTTTTTTACAAAGAAAAAAAAATGTTATGGCCTAAAAACAAAGTTGGTGGAATAAAAAAACCCAGCAAACGAGATTTTAACAAGTGTCGCAATAGAGTGAGATACTTGATCAGATACTAAACTACTCTTCTTAATTTGTCTTATCCACCCATTAGTTTTAATTTGTGGACATCTAGCCCCCAAGATTTCAAGATGTGTCAATTTTTTCACAATGAATCTTAGTCACCCATTTTTCAAGATTAGAGGTCCAGATTTGTCCTCACAATCCTTACCAAAATTTGAGTCCTCACCCAATCATAATTATATATATATATATATATATATATATATATATATATATATATATATATATATATATATATATATATATATATATATATATATATATATATATATATATATATATATAAAAGGAGGATCGTGTAGGAACTCAAAATCCGGTAAGAACCGCGAGGACAAATCTGAACCATTTAATTGTGAAATTTGATGGTTATGATTTAATGTGAAAAAAATGATCATGTCTAAAAATCCAAGGGTTGTTAGTGTAAATATTTGAAACTAAAAGGGAGAAAGCCTAAATTGATAAGGGTATAATTGTATTTTTGGAAGAGAGCTCTACGCACACCAGCAACAAAGCCACGCGCCCCTACTATCAGCACCACGTGGCACCTTTTGATTGGTCCTTTCATTTTTTTTTCACCCATTTTGTATTTTGGCCATAACTTTTTTTTTTGAAAAAAAAATCTGAAAAAATCAAAGTTCTTAAAATTTAATTCTCTACAAAACAAGCATAATCATGGAAATTTGAAAAAAAAAATTTAATTTTTATATTTAAAAAGTCAAAAAAATAAAAACAAATCTTTCAAAAATTATAAAAATTTAAGGAATCATTCTAGACATTATATTAGTAAATTTGTAAAAATAATTTTTTGAAAATAAGTTTTTACGTGTATATTCTTTTTTACTTTTAAGCAAAAACTCATCAAATTACCAAAAAAAAAAACCTATGATCCAAAATATTAAGAACCAAAATATGTTGTATGATTCAAAACTTATGATCCAAGATTCAAAATTCGTTATAATTCAAGATCCAAAACTCGTTATGATCCAAAACGAGTTAAAAAAACATATAACGACAAAATGATTCAAAACTTATGATCCAATATGCAAAAAAAACTATGATCCAAAATGTTATGATCCAAAAATACATGATCCAAAACGTTATGATTAAAAATATCAATGATCCAAAATGATTAGATTAAAGATACAAAAAAAATGTTAAAATTAAGATTAAAAATAAAAAATATACATAAAAAATGAAAAAAAAACAAAAAAAATAAAAATCGAGTACTGTAGCATTAAAAAAATAAAAATAATAATAATAATACAAATCTAAAAACCGAGCATAATTGAAAATAAAAAAAATTGAAAAAAAATAAATAAAAAATAAAAAATAAAAAAATAAAAAAACGAAAAAAAACGAGAAAAAAAACTCACTTAAATCACGTTGAAAAAAAAACTCACTTAAACCCTCGAGTTCATATTTCGTTCCGTGGACGTGCGTCGCACGTGATTGCGTCACGTCGAACGAAGACGTTTTGACGTTATTGTTGGATTAGGTGTCTAAGCCATGACTAATAATTAGTATTTACCTAATTAATAGAAGCACAGTCCATTTGGGTTGCCCTCATGGCTGGAGGTTTGGTAGAAAATTCGGTAGAGAGAAAGGTTGATTTATTATGAGATTAATAAATCAACAGGAATTAAATATATGGTTTATTAATATATTAAAGACATAATATATTAATTAGAAACTATATTAATTAATTAGAAATTAATCTGGAATTAATTGGATTTAATTTGGGGATTAATTTAATTAATTAAAGGTGCAGGGACTGAAACTGTAATTATTCAATAGTTGAGTAAGTGGCAGTGTGGAGTGACCAGTTAAAGTTGAAAATATATATATGGATATATATATTTCGAAATTGATAAATAAAGATAAATAGGAGTTTGAATTATAAGATAAAAGGTTTATCTTATTTGAATTCAAAAAGGTTTATCTCTAAGGTTTATCAACTGGCCATCTGGAAAACTATAAATAAGGGTCCCTGGGCACCATATTGAATTCGCCACTTTTATAAGATCTCTCTGGAATTTTCGATCCCCTCTCCTCCTTGCTTGGGTGTGACTTTCATTTGAGGCAGGATAATTTTGCTGCTCAGCTTCCAGAAAATTCTAAAAGGTTGGTTTTTCTAATTTTATTCTTTTAGTTAATTTTCTTATGGCCTTTAGGTTTTGTTATATGTTCAATTAGAAGAAAACATAGATCCTTATAGGTTGCATGTGAACTTAGGCTATTTAGTTCATGGTTTGCAGAAAACCTTTCAGTGGTATCAGAGGCTGTTTTGTTTTCTTGTTGAATTGCTATAACTGTTTTAGGGTTTATAGCCTATAAACCCTAATTATAATCAGGATCGATTTCTTGGATTAGGGTTTTGGAAACCCTAATCCCCCCCTTGCCAATTTCGAAAATATGATATTAGGGTTTTAGGATGTTTTCTATTTTTGGTAACTTTATTTGTTAATTAAATGGATAACCTTAAACCCCATTATTTGAATTCGAAATTTAGGGGGTTTAGGATAGGTTTTAATTAATTTGGATAAACCTATCTTCATTGAATTAATTTAATTAATTGTTAATTAAAAGACAATTCAAAAGGGATTTAATTAATTTTAAATTATCGAAAATTAATGGAAAAATCCGGAAAATTATTTTAAAATGTTTAAAATATTTAGATTTAATTAATTTAATTGATTGGTAATTAAAATTGATTAAATCGATTTTAAGGTTTAATTTAATTGTTAAATTTGGTAAAATTAAAAGATAAACCTTGAATATTTTAAAGGGTTTTAAAATAAATCTTATATATGTTATTAAAAGTTAATACTATATATATGAGATAAATTTGGTTAGTCAAATCAATAGTAGGCCTCATTCACGAAGCTGGTCTATAAAGTGGGTATAAGGAGACTGCCTATAAAATGGTAGTCTAATGGGTGTACACTCTCACCCACCGCTCGCCTGATCGGTGGAGGGTCGTTAGCCGAACGGGTTTGACAGAACCGCTTAATCATTAAAAGTATAATGATCAAAGTACTAGAACTATTTACAAAATCCCAATCTAGTTACTTTAGGGAAAAATGTGAATTTGATGCTAACCCATGAAATTGCACATTGCACTTTATGAAACGTTGGTGGAGCGTGTGTGGTTTACCGGCACACCAATGGGGGTTCATAAAGAGTGGCAATGGGTGTCTCGGGTGTTATCATTGTTGATGGAGCGTGTGTGGTTTACCGGCACATCAATTTGAGATGATAATGGACCCCGAGAGTACCAAGCTAATTTGCATGGTTATTCACACCCGGTTTGTGATCCTCGGCATCCCAGTCACAAACGGTGGGGCATATCCGAGATTAAACATGCTATTGAACAGTTCAATAAATCTCAAAAGAAACTAGGAATTCCATTTATAATAAGATTATTTTTCCGCGGTGGAATTGGCTGAATCGTCATTCGCCTACCTTTATAAAATTTGCTTATAGATTACGGCATCCCTCTTCTATGTTGCAAATTGTTATAGTTGGATCCTAGCCTTATTTTATATTGGGTTATTATAATGACCGACATGTATCTAATTAAACTTACCTTCTTTTATAGATGTCTTCTGCTGATCAATCCGCTCCCCAATCAAACTCTAGTGTTCCCTCTATCCTCTCACTATGTTCCAAGGTTCAATTGAACGGGACAAACTACAATGACTGGATTAGAAATATCAAGATGGCTCTGAGGTACGAGAACAAAGAGTATGTCCTCGAGACCGAGCTTGTCGATATTGACCCTGAAACTGCTACTCCCGAGGAGATTGCCTCGAACCAAAAACATTCTGATGATGCGACCAAAGTGGCCTGCATCATGATCGCCACAATGAACCCCGAATTGCAAAGGATATACGAAGACTACTGGCCCTTTGAGATGCACAAGGAGCTTGCAGAAAAGTTCCGCAAGCAAGAGCGCATCGAAAGGTGCGAGGTGGTCAAGGACTTCACGAACAGCAAACCTAAAGATGGAGAGTCCATCTGCGCTCATGTGCAAAGAATGCAAGGTTACGTGGAGCGGCTTAGAAAGCTTGTGATGCCTGTACCTGAGGAGTTGGCCGTTGACATAGTGCTTAACTCCTTACCGAGTTCTTATGACCAGTTCAGGCTGGCTTATCATTTGAACAACAATCAGGCTAACCTGACTGAGTTGCATCGCATGCTTCGAGTTGCTGAGGACGGGATGAAGGGTAAAAGTGTACCCTCGGTTAATCAGCCCGTCCTAGCCATTGGAAGTGGCAAAGGAAAGAAGAGGAAGGGCCCTCCTAAGCAAAATTGGAGGGAAAAGGTTCAGGTCGGGTCGTCAAGTAATGGCTCGAGAACCAAGTCTTCCCAGATTCCTTGTGTGGCCAACCCCGATGAAGCCAACTGTTTTTACTGCAAAGAGAAGGGCCATTGGAAGAGAAGCTGGCCCAAATACTTGCAGGATGTCAAGGATGGGAAAGTAAAGCCATCGACAGCAGGTATATACACTATCTCTAAAAACTCACCATCTTCTAATTCTTGGGTCCTTGATACAGGATGTGGTTTTCATATTTGTTCTGATCTACAGGGCCTAAAGGAAAGCAGGGAGGTGGAGCACGGTAGACTGAACTTGATCATGGGCAATAGGAGATCGTCCCCTGTTACCAAGATCGGCGTTTACAGTTTAGTGCTTAGTAGTGATGTTAGTATAGAGTTATTTAATTGTTGCTATTTGCCAGAAATGGCAAGAAACATTATTTCATTTCACGCATTGTTCAGACAAGGATTTCAATTTTCTTTTGATAATAAAATTGGTTCGATTTCTGTTTTCAAAAATGGTATTTTGATTTTTACTACTTATCATTGTGATGGTGTGTATGAAACTGTTGAATGTGTTGACAATTTAGGACATAGTGTAAATTATATTGATTCTACTAGTGCTGTAGAAAAGGCATGTCTGTGGCATAGTCGGCTCGGGCACATCAGCAAGAAACGCATCGCCCAACTCCAAAAGGATGGAGTGTTGGAATCATTCGACCTCAGGTCGGATGATGTATGCGAATCTTGTCTGTTGGGCAAGATGACTAAATCACCTTTCAAAGGATCTTTTGAAAGAGGTGAGGGTCTGCTGGACATCATTCACACGGATGTGTGTGGTCCATTCAGATCAACCACAAAGGATGGCATGCGGTTCTACGTGACCTTTACCGACGATTTTAGTAGATACGGTTATATCTACTTGATCAAGCACAAGTCGGACACCTTTGAAAAGTTCAAAGAGTTTAAGAACGAGGTAGAGAATCAATTAGGCAGGAAGATAAAGATGCTCAGGTCCGACAGAGGCGGAGAGTATCTAAGTATCGAGTTCCTAGACTATCTAAAGGAATACGGAATAGTTTCGCAGTTGACACCTCCCAGGACACCACAGTTGAACGGTGTTGCGGAGAGGCGCAACCGAACTCTGTTGGACATGGTCCGTTCCATGATAAGTCGAGCTTCACTTCCCATTCACTTTTGGGGGTATGCCTTAGAGACTGCCGCCCACATCCTCAATCTTGTCCCTACTAAAAAGGTTGCTAAAACACCTCATGAAATGTGGACGGGGAAAGTTCCCTCGTTGGCACATATCAAAGTCTGGGGTTGTGAGGCTTTCGTTAGACGAGAGACTCAAGACAAACTCGCAGAAAGAAGCGAAAGGTGTTTCTTCCTTGGTTATCCCAAACAGTCCTTTGGATATCTATTCTACAGACCGAGTGAGGACGTGGTCTTTGTAGCTAGACGAGCGGTCTTTCGAGAGAGAGAGCTCATATTCAATGTAACACCCGGCTTTCAATATAAATATACCCATTTATTTTCCACACTATAAAACATATTTTATTCAACAAAATATTATACAGGGTATATATTACAAGAAAAAGGTACAAGTGGTATCTCCCCAAAGCCGGGCTGCTACGGTCATCAGTTCTAACCCCGAATTAGATCCTTCCCTTTAGTAGGGTCTACAGCACCTGCACAGTTAGTATCAACAAGGATGAGCTTTACAAGCTCAGTGAATAATCGATAAGTGTTATAACAACATTAAATTTTCAGCTTCCACATCATATCACAGCCCCCTGTGATACCGAGTCTCAAGGACTCAATGTACACCTGTTGCATGTGTGATAAAACTGCCAGCCAAATAGGCCATCACAACATTTGTATGTGGTCCCACCACAATTACTGCTAATTCGATCGTCACAGCATATATGTGGTCTCAACCACAATTACCGAGTATGTGACCCCACGGAAAGATGGTCCCAATCACAATAACCGATAATGTGGCCCCACAGTAAAAATAACACTTAGGGATAGATTACTCACATTGATTTTTGGTATACGGTATCTGGTTATTCCTGCCTTCTTACACCCACTATAACTGCTTGGTTTGTACCTATATATTTGTTTATAGGTGAACTACTATTTCAACCGGCATTACTACGGATCACACCATGACTCTGCTTTATATTCTCTATAATTCCAATATGATACCTCGTGATTTATCAAATAAAGAACGGCCAGGTAGAAGATCAGATGGGGTGGCAGGATCCTTTCAGCATTTTAGCCTTTCGGAAAATCCAACAACCAGATCCCATGTAATCGGCCTAGGCACCGTTCTCGTAAGTAAATCATTGGGCATTATTCTTGGAATTACGAATAGTACATAACTTCCACATATAATAGTTTAACACTTTATAAACTATTAAATAAATAAAGTAGCGATTACTCACTTAGTATTGTCGCTGGCTCGTTCCCCGTTCAACTCTTCCGACAACTCTCGAGCACTTCGCTACAAGCTATCGCTCGTTCCTTACCTCTCTCGATCTATTTTTCTCACCAGAACACTCCCCGATATCGTAAGGTTGTTTGGTGTTTGTTGTGGTTTGAAATGAAGGGGTTAGGCCCCTATTTATAGGGCTTGAAAACACTATTCACGACGTCAGCACGACGTTATCACGACATCATCGATGATGTCATCACGAGGTAAGCGCTTACTTCATCTCTCGGTTACTATTCACACCGGAGTTACTATTCACGCCGGAGCACTATTCACGCCGGAGTTACTATTCACGCCGGAGCACTATTCACGCCGGAGTTACTATTCATTTTTTTTTTTTTTGAAAACCGTCGTTACATTCAAAGAGGACAGTGGGAGTACCATTGATCTGGAAGAAATTCAAGAGTCATCAGATGACGCAACCTTAGGAGAAACTAGCAACCAACATGAGGAAGAAGTTCCCGTTGGTCCGACAGATGTATCCTTACCTCTTAGGCGTTCCGGTAGGGTTAGCATGCCACCCGAGTTTTATGGGTTCCATATAACTTCGGATGGGGACACGTTTGTCAGTGATAGGACACTGATAAATTTGGATGAACCAGCTAACTACCAGGAAGCAGTGGCGGGCCCTGAGTCTGCCAAGTGGAAAGAGGCCATGGATAGCGAGATCAAGTCCATGTATGACAATCAAGTTTGGAACTTGGTTGACAACGTACCAGGTCGTAAGACAGTCGGGTGCAAATGGATCTTCAAGAAGAAGACCGACATGGACGGAAAGGTACACACTTTCAAGGCAAGACTGGTTGCGAAGGGCTTTACTCAAACCCCAGGGGTTGACTATGATGAGACCTTCTCACCAGTAGCCAAGATAAAGTCTATTAGGATTATGCTGGCCATAGCTGCATTTCATGACTATGAAATTTGGCAGATGGACGTCAAAACCGCTTTCCTTAATGGGAAGTTGACTGAGGATGTTTACATGAATCAGCCAGAGGGTTTTGTCGATGCAAAGTATCCTAATAAAGTGTGTAAGCTTGAGAGATCAATCTACGGATTGAAGCAAGCTTCTCGCAGCTGGAATCTTTGTTTCCATGAGAAAGTCAAAGAGTTTGGCTTCTCTAGGAGCGAGGATGAGTCCTGCGTATATGTCAAGGCTAGTGGGAGTATAGTCACCTTTCTGGTACTGTATGTCGATGACATACTGCTCATGCGAAACGATAGTCCAACCTTGCAAGATGTCAAGGCTTGGCTTGGAAATGATTCGCCATGAAGGACCTAGGAGAGGCTGCCTATATTCTCGGGATAAGAATTTTGAGAGATAGGAAGAAGAGACTGATTGGACTTAGTCAGGGTACATACTTGGAAAAGGTACTGAAAAGGTTTAGTATGGAAAATTCCAAGAAGGGAGAGCTACCTATCCAAAGTTGCAAAATTGAGTAAGTATGAAGCAAGGTTTGTCAATATATATATCATTGTGTTTCATTTTGCATGTTTTACTTCCTGAATAATTGGATTATTCGAATATCCACAGTCGCTCATGCTTTTAGTGAGTAAGTATGAAGCAAGGCTGTCATGAATTAGTTGTAGATTGTCTAAGGAGTTAGACATTACAATAAGATTGCTGCAACATTCATGAGTACTTGGAAATGGAGATTTGAGTATTGGATAAACCCGCGCTCAATGGATTGCTTCATGGATTTCATCACGAGCAATATTGAGACGATAATATCTTTTGATCTTTAAGCTAAGACATATGAGTTATGATTTACTAGACGGTTGTTCATTGATAATACGAAAACGCATCGGTAACTCGGTGTTATAAAACGTATTGTTGTGAGTAATTTGTCTGGTAAAAGACATAAGTATATGAGTCAAAGTTTATTCGTCCCTTGACCCTAACAGGGAACAGATATCTGTCGGCCTCTCGATGATTTTGAAGTTGACTAAAATGGTTGGCCAACCGGGACTAAATTGGTAGTCTAAGAGTCATATGCAAATCGGAAATCGAGGAATAGTGAATCAGACTAAATAGATTTCATCCATGTCTTGAGTCTGAAAAATATCTAGTTGGACGGAGGATCATCAGATCACTTATCTTTGGACAGAACTGACTAGGTCAGAGTTTCGCAGTAGTTTCTAGGAAGCTTAAGGTGCTGGTAAATTAGAGGCTAAATTGGTAATTATAGTAATAGACTTATCCAAGTGGGAGACTGTTGGATTAGGTGTCTAAGCCATGACTAATAATTAGTATTTACCTAATTAATAGAAGCACAGTCCATTTGGGTTGCCATCATGGCTGGAGGTTTGGTAGAAAATTCGGTAGAGAGAAAGGTTGATTTATTATGAGATTAATAAATCAACAGGAATTAAATATATGGTTTATTAATATATTAAAGACATAATATATTAATTAGAAACTATAATAATGAATTAGAAATTAATCTGGAATTAATTGGATTTAATTTGGGGATTAATTTAATTAATTAAAGGTGCAGGGACTGAAACTGTAATTATTCAATAGTTGAGTAAGTGGCAGTGTGGAGTGACCAGTTAAAGACGAAAATATATATATTGATATATATATTTCGAAATTGATAAATAAAGATAAATAGGAGTTTGAATTATAAGATAAAAGGTTTATCTTATTTGAATTCAAAAAGGTTTATCTCTAAGGTTTATCAACTGGCCATCTGGAAAACTATAAATAAGGGTCCCTGGGCACCATATTGAATTCGCCACTTTTATAAGATCTCTCTGGAATTTTCGATCCCCTCTCCTCCTTGCTTGGGTGTGACTTTCATTTGAGGCAGGATAATTTTGCTGCTCAGCTTCCAGAAAATTCTAAAATGTTGGTTTTTCTAATTTTATTCTTTTAGTTAATTTTCTTATGGCCTTTAGGTTTTGTTATATGTTCAATTAGAAGAAAACATAGATCCTTATAGGTTGCATGTGAACTTAGGTTATTTAGTTCATGGTTTGCAGAAAACCTTTCAGTTATTGCCTTTATGAGAATGATTGGACGAGAAAAGTCCTCGCGGTTCCTACCAGATTTTGCGTTCCTAACGGATCCTAACCCTATATATATATATATATATATATATATATATATATATATATATATATATATATATATATATATATATATATATATATATATATATATATATATATATATATATATATATATAGACACACACACATATATATAAGGTCTGGATCATGTATGAACCCAAAAAATATAAGAACCACGAGTAAAATTCTTAACCATCAATTTCGTAAATAATAAAAACATCAAACGTTCTCAAATAAATCACATATATATATTTATTTTAAAAAAATTTATGTGTTACAGTATACGATTTTGTCTTTTTTGTTTTTTCATTTTGATATATATTTTTATTTCTTAATGATTTTTATCTTATGTGGCACATGTTTTTCATTTTTATATTTATTTTTAATTTTTTCTATGTTACACTAGTCGATTCTATGTGACACATGTTTTTATGCCTTTTACAAAATATGTGAGTGATAATTGTCTTCAAGATTTTATGAAAATTATAGTTCTCAAATAAATCATATATATATATATATATATATATATATATATATATATATATATATATATATATATATATATATATATATATAATGAAGGGTTCAAATGAGAACTACTAAAATGTTGAGAACCGTGAGAACCACCAATTCACAGTTTAATAAAAAGTTTACATTATAGTATTCAAAAGTTTAATAACTAGAAATTTTGTTATATTGTGAATATTGTAAAACGTATTACAAAATAAGAAAATTTATTAAGTTTGATGTAATTACACATAATAAACAAGTGGGAAAAAAACAAAAAAACAAAAAAAAAAACATAAATCTTAATGTGTGAATATCGGTTCTCACGGTTCATAACTTTTTAGTGGTTCTCATTTGAACCTATATATATATATATATATATATATATATATATATATATATATATATATATATATATATATATATATATATATATATATATATATATATATATATATATATATATAGGGGAAGGTTAAAATGAGAACAATTTTTGATATGAGAACAATTTTTGACCACACAATTTAAAAAAAGGCGGAATAGGTCCGATAATCGTAGACTGGATTAGAAATCACCCCCTTCCGTCACTCTGGTCTTATTTCCTACCTATCGCTTCCAATTAATTTCTATCGTTTCCTTCTCTCTTTCATCTGCTTTCACCAGAGGATTCGCATCAGGATCCAATAAGAACGTCGTCGTCATTAGAGGAGGTGCCGGCGGATTCGCATCAGGTTCGATTCCAGTTTAATCCAGTTTGTCACTACCAATTGCAGGTTCGATTCCAGTTTGTAGGGTAGGTTCGATTTGGACGAATTTAAGTGAAATTCCTGTGTTCTTATTTTTTTTGACATTGATTTTCTGCCATTATTGATTTATCAATGTATATATGGGTTGAATTTATACAGCGTGTGTATGTTATAGGTTCGATTCCAGTTTAATCCAGTTTGTCACTAGCAATTGCAGGTTCGATTCCAGTTCGTAGGGTAGGTTCGATTTGGACGAATTTAAGTGAAATTCCCGTGTTCTTATTTAATTTGACGTTTATTTTCTGCCATTATTGATTTATCAATGTATACATGGGTTGAATTTGTACAGCGTGTGTATGTTATGGGGGATTTATTCGTTTGTTAAGGCTGTGAAAAGATTTTATACTCATGGTACTGATTCTTGCTCTAACACGAGTTTTTGTTGGATAGTGACATTGAATCGATTAAAGAAAGAGAGGAATATGAGCAATTCAGTAGGGCATAGTTTGCTTCAAGCGCCATTTCTAAAGCATCAAAGTCAAAAAAATTATTCTACTTGTATTGGCGCAAATACTTTGTTTCAAGCCCATTTCTTGCATTTCTTCTTCGTTACTGCCTTCACACCACTGTACGCACTTCAAAATCGATTAACTATGGGAAACACAAGATTGGAAGCTCAAAGGCACACTCCAAACATGTTGATGAAGCTATGGAGGATTTGGAGGAGTTCGATGATGATTTGTGCGCGATTGAGAGTGAGTTGCTAGTCCAAATTGAGTTGGAAATCTGGTCGGAAATCAATTTCTTTTGCACTTCGTACTTGCTGAGACTTGATGGTTTTTGAAGCTGGTATAGTAAGCACATGAACATGTTTCATTGCCGTAACACATTTATTTTGTTTTGTGAGTCAAATCTTAGGTTTTGATTTGAAATTGATAATGTAAAAATATTTCTTATTGTGTCATATTATGTTTTATACCCAATTCCAAACTTTATTCAGATAATTTTGGGACCACTCGATTACCCACATGCTAAGAAAAAGGGAGACACACGTCATGCACCTAAGGTGTTCGACAAAATTACTGAAAGAAACTTTCGTCCAAATCCCGCCTACCAGTCTCACACCCCTATTCTCTGTCATGTCGAAGTCCAAGGAGCTGTAGGCTTGTTCACGTACCATTAAGCGCTTAATCATATATGATTCTGATTGTTCACATGTGATATGGTTTTTCTTCAATCACATGTGATTAAATCTTGTTATTAAGCGCTTAATCATATATGATTCTGAAATCTTGTTCACATGTGATATGTTTTTTCTTCAATCACATGTGATTAAACCTTGTTATTAAGCACTTAATCATATATGATTCTGAAATCTTGTTCACATGGGTTATGTTTTTTCTTCAATCACATGTGATTTAACCTTGTTATTAAGCGCTTAATCATATATGATTCTGAAATCTTGTTCACATGTGATATGTTTTTTCTTCAATCACATGTGATTACTATATGATTCTGAAATCTTGTTCACATGTGATATGTTTTTTCTTCAATCACATGAGATTTAACCTTGTTATTCACATATTCACATGTGATTAAAACTTGTTATTTATATGCAAATATGTACATAATGATTTTTTTTATGTTTAAATAAATTTTCTTATTATATGTATTTAATCACATGTGATTAAACATTGTTGATCACATATGGAGACAAACTTTATGCACCTAAGGTGTTCGACAAAATGGCTGAAAGAAACTTTCGTCCAAATCCTGCCTATCAGTGGTCCTTGCACTCACTCCGACCTCAAAATATGCCACCAAACTCAAAAGACCAGTCTCACACCCCTATTATCTGTCATGTCGAAGTCCAAGGAGTTGCAGGCTTGTTCAGGTACCATTAAGTGCTTAATCATATATGATTCTGAAATCTTGTTCACATGTGATATGTTTTTTTGTTCAATCACATGTGATTAAACCTTGTTATTAAGCGCTTAATCATATATGATTCTGAAATCTTGTTCACATGTGATATGTTTTTCTTCAATCACATGTGATTAAACCTTGTTATTCACATACTCACATGTGATTAAAACATGTTATTTATATGCAAATACGTACATAATTATTTTTTATGTTTAAATAAAATTTCTAATTATATGTATTTAATCACATGTGATTAAACATTGTTGACACATATGATTAAGCTATTCACATGTGATAAAACCCTATTATTCACATGTGATTATAACCTTGTTATTTACATATAATTAAGTTATTCACATGTTATTCATATGTATATATGTACATAACAAATTTTTTTATTTTTAAATAAATTTTCCTATCATATGTATTTAATCATATGCGATTAAACATTGTTATTTACATATGATTGAACTATTCACATGTGATTAAACCTTATTATTCATATCTGATTAAAAGTCTATCATTCACTTGTGAATATGCATATGCGAATGGTGGGGCGGGGTGGATCGGGAGTGAGTGATAAAAAATTAAATTTTTTTGGTGGGCAGGGTGATGGTAGGGTAGGGTGGGGGTGGTAAGGGTAAGGTAGGGTGGGGTGTTGGTTGGTCGGATGTGGTAGGTTAGGGTGGGGTGGATCGGGAATGAGTGGTAAAAATAAAAATAAAAATTTGGTGGGCAGGGTGATGGTACGGTAGGGATGGGGGTAGTAGGGGTAGGGTACGGGGGTGTGGTGGGTAGGTTGGGTAGGTGCTGGTTGGTGGCATGGAGCGGGAGTGAGTGAAAAAAATTGGTGGGGTGGGTAGGGTAGGGTGGGTGCTGGTGGGTTAGGTGGAGCGGGAGATGGTGGTAAAAAAATTAAATTTTTTGTGGTGGGGCGGGGTAGGTGGGTAAGGTGGGGTAGGTGGGTAGGGTAGGGTGGGTGCTGGTGGGTGGGGTGGAGCGAGATTGGATGGTAAAAAAAATTAAAAGTTTTTTGGTGGGCGGCGTAGGGTAGGGTGACGTGGGGTGGGTAGGGTAGGGTGGGTGCTGGTGGGTGGGGTGGAGCGGGAGTGGGTGGTAAAAATATTAAAAAATTTATTTTTTTTTATTGGAAGGGGTAGGATACCGTGGGGTGGGTAGGTAGGGTGGGTACTGGTGGGAGGGGTGGAGCGGGAGTGTGAAAAAAAATTGGTGGGCAGGGGGTGCGGTAGGGTAGGGTGGGGTGGGGTGGGTTGGGGTAGGGTGGGTGCTGGTGGGTGGTGTGGAGCGGAATTGGGTGGTAAAAAAAATTAAAAATTTTTTGTGGGTGGGGAGGGTTTTGGTAGGGTAGGGGTGGCGTGGGTAGGGTAGGGTGTGTGCTGGTGGGTGGGGTGGAGCGGGAGTGGGCGGTAAAAAAATAATTCTTTTTGGTGGGCGGTGGGGGTGGGTAGGGTAGAGTGGGGTGGGTGAGGTTGAGCGGTGGGTGGGATAGGTAGGGTAGGGTAGTGGGTGCTGGTGGGTGGGATGGATCGAGAGTGGGTGGTAACAAAAATTAAAATTTTTTTGGTGGGGGGGGGGTAGGTGTACGATGGGGTGGGGTGGGTAGGTTAGGTGGGTGCTGGTGGATGGGGTGGAGCAGGAGTGGGTGGTAAAAAAATTAAAATTTTTTATTTTGGTGGGCGGGGGAGGGGGTAGGGTAAGGTAGGGTAGGTGTTGGTGGATGTGGTGGATGGGGAGTGGATGGTAAAAAAAATTTAATTATTTTTTGTAGGGTAGGGTGGGTGCTGGTGGGTGCGGTAGAGCGGGAGTGAGTGGTAAAAAAATTAATTTTTTTTGGCAGGGGGTGGGGTAGGGTGGGGTGGGTGTTGGTGGGTGAGGTTGAACGGTAATGGGTGGGGTATGATGGGTTGGCGGTGGATAGGGGAGGTGGTGGAGGCGTAGAAGTTTGGTGGTGGTTGTTGTGGAAGGGAGCGGATGGGGGCCTATTATAAAAATGTGTGGCTTATATTTGTTCTCACGTTCTCAATTTCAATAATTATTGAAATTATTCTCATTTAAACCTTAATATATATATATATATATATATATATATATATATATATATATATATATATATATATATATATATATATATATATATATATATATATTAAGGTTTAAATGAGAATAATTTCAATAATTATATATATATATATATAGGCAAAAGTTCAACAATGGACTAATATAAACCATGGTACCAAGGGACTAATCTCATCCACACGATTATACACTTTACGGTAGACATGCATCTACCGGATTATAAAAAAACCCACTTCGTTTTTTTCTTTTTTTTTAATTTTTAGGGCTTATTTTTATCCAAAAAAAATATGAATATATAGAAATTTATAACTTTTTATCCTCTATAAATAGAGATCCATATTGATATACAAAAAATGATTTTTTTTTTCGAAATTTCCGCTAGTTGAGATTCACATGTAAATCTGAACTGTTATTCTGTCAACTGTTGACATACACAATTGCATATGATATGCATATGAATTTGAATAATTTTTTGTGTGAATGTGAATGGAATTAACTTATAAATTATAATATATTTATTATAAATGATTAAAATGTTTAATTATTAAAAATTTTCTAACTAAATTAATCATATTCATATTTCGGAGTATATTTAAAATACCATATGATATTGATATGTGAATCTGAGTAAATTGTTGTGTGAATGTAAATAATTTATATTGTGAATGAGAGTAAAATCATTATAAATTGTTAAAATGTTGAAGTAGTAAAAAAGTGTTAAGTAACTTCTCAATACTATATGATTTTGATATGTGAATATGAATAAGTTTTCGTGTAAATATGAGTAATTCATTTGTGAATCAAGTGTATTACTTATAAATGGTTATAAAATTGAAATATTAAAAGTTTTAAAAGTAAAATAATTACTCATATTGAAAATTTTATAGTTCAAATTCACATGTGAATCTGAACTGTTATTATGCTATTCTCTGTTGGCATTCACAATAACATATGATATTTTCAAGTGAATCTGAATAATTTTTTGTGTGAATCTGAATGAAATTAACTTATGAATCATAGTAAATTCATTATAAATGATTAAAATATTGAAGTGTTAAAAATTTTCTAAGTAAATTAATCATATTCATATTACAAATTATATTTAAAATATCATATGATATTGATATGTGCATCTGAGTAAATTGTTGTGTGAATGTAAGTAAATTTAATTGTGAATCAGAGTAAATTCATTATAAATGGTTAAAATGTTGAAGTAGTAAAAAACTTATTATTAAATTCTCAATACTATATGATATTGATATGTGAATATAAATAAATTTTTGTGTAAATATGAGTAAATCCACTTGTGAATCAAGTACATTACTCATAAATGGTTATAATATTGAAGTGGTAAAAGTTTTAAAAGTAAAATAATTACTCATATTCAAATTTTTACAGTTCAGATTCACATGTGAATCTAGACGAGCTGTACTTATAAAAAAATTTATTTTTTATATATCAATATAGATGTCTATTTGTAGATGACAAAAAATTATGAATTTTGGTATATTCGGTTTTTATTTTTGAAAAAGAATAATGTCGAAAAATAAAATAAAAACCAAAAAATGAAGTGAGTTTTTTATTATAATCCTCTACACGTGCATCGACGTAAGAAATTTACAACCTATTTTTTGGCCGATGATGATTTTGATTCCGACGATCGAGATTAGTCCTTTGGTACCATGGATAATTTTAGTCCCTTATTGAACCCAACCATATATATATATATATATATATATATATATATATATATATATATATATATATATATATATATATATATATATATATATATATATATAATTCGCAAGTTGTTAGTATAAGTTATCGATTCTGATGTATGAACGAAAAGGACATGCTATTTTGGAATAGTGGGGCAATATTTGTATGTGAAGAATCGAAAGCGAGGGGAATTTTTCTTTTGGTTTGTGCATTTCTAAAGTCTTTGGATGTGAAGCTATACCATTCCCCCTTATCTATCATGATTCCAAATGATGTAAGAAATCTAGTTTGCGTAAAACCGACGTTGTTTCTCCACATGATGTATCTTTTGATGTGAAAACATAATTTTATAAGATTATAGTGTTAACATGTAATTGTTTGCATAAAAGCTTGACAAAATATGTCATGTGGATAAATAGTTATATTAATTTATTCTTTTACAATATTGAAAAATATCTATTTGTTGCATTTTGATTAAGTCTTATTTTTAGAACCATAATGAAGCTTATGTTTTGACACATGTCAAGAGGGGAATGGTTTTGTTAACATCCATATATCGATATTTGGTTAGAAACTATGTTACTGGCAATTTAATCTATATACCTTATAATAGAGTCATATTTCAAAACACCATATTTATTTGAAACTTTTATGTCTTTTTATATTTTCATTGATTTTTTAAATTTTCATGTCTTTTCATATTTCCATTGATTTTCTAAATTTTTTTAATAATTCTTTTCATATTCCATTGATTTTAAAATTTTCTTTTAATACTTCAATTTTATTAATTCAATAGTTTGAATGAAAGTAGTAGAACCATCAAATTGCATAACAAAACTCATATATATATATATATATATATATATATATATATATATATATATATATATATATATATATATATATATATATATATATATAACTCTTATAATAGAGGCCATATAAATGAATGTGATTCAAGATAGTTCAAATACTAGCACCATATTCACTTGAAACTCCTACTACAACTCAAGAGTTTTCTAATTTATGTCTACTTAATACTTACAACTCAATAGTTTTTTAAGTTATGATTATTAATTGGTAATGACTTTTTATCTTCCTCATTTATACACATTGTAACTTATGTTAGTAGTATATAAGTAACTTTTTCTCACAAAAAAGACACATGTATTTGAAGAGATTTGTAATTCAAATGTGAAGAGTTGAAGAAGTTGGTTTGTGGCATCAATGGTTATTACAATACATAATGTTTCTATATATGAAGTTTATGTTGAATTCCATATATTCTCTTTATACAATTTGTAAGTGTTTAATAAGTTTTGTAATACAAATGTTAAATACTTAGTATTAAAACTAATATTATATAATTCGTGTTTGATTTTCATGTTTCTATTTTTATTATTAGCACAATGATGTTGTTTTTATTTATATTTTGAAGGAATCTTATTTTAATTGTTTGTTTCATTTTCAACCTTACTTATTAAAAGCAGTGTTGCAGAAATCGGCCTTGGCGGCCTATTAATCGGCGATTAGTCGTTTGGCGGTGTTCAACCGATTACGATTAGGCATAATCGGTCAGCTTGGCGGTTTGCTGCAAAAATCGGCCTTGGCGGCCAATTAATCGGTCTTGGCGGCCGATTAATCAGTCTTGACGGTCATTTTTTAATTTTTTTAAAATTTTTAATTTATTTTTTATTTTTTTATTTTTAAATGACGACACAAACACTCTCTAATAACTCAATAATACTGAAAAAAAATCAATATTAAAGAATAAAAATAAACAAATGAATAATCTTTGATGTGAATCTCGAAATAAAATGAATCAAACTTTGATATTTTTATATTTATATATGTTTAAATAAGTTCCTTTATAATTTAGGGTCTCCGACTAATCCCCGATTAATCCATTAACCCCACCCGACCGCCAAGATACCGTCAAACGATTTTTACAACCTTGATTAAAAGTAATTAAATTTCATGGTCAAATAAATTT
>JAKNSD010000017.1:63305-73421 GCA_023525715.1 Cichorium intybus
AAGTAAGCCAAGCCCCCTTGAGTGTTTATGTTGGGGTTTGCTCATTTTAGACTTAGATCTTGACCACGTGTGTAATACCGTGTTTTTAAATTATAGAGATTTCGAGTTAATCTTGGTGTGATTAAGATTAGTTAGCTTGTTGTATGAGTTTGGGTGATTAAAAACCCATTTGGGAGAAGTTTGGACTTGAAAAATGCCAAAACAGAGCTACACGGGTCGTGTATGGTCACATGGGTCGTGTAGAAAACCTTTAGAAACCCAAAAGTAAGCCTTCCAGAGTCACACGGGTCGTGTACCTCTACACGGGTCGTGTAGAGTGTTTAAAAGGAGTCTGAAAGCCAAAACAGACCTACACGGGGCGTGTGAGTCTACACGGGTCGTGTAGGCCTGACAGCACTATATAATGTGCAGAAAATGCACATTTCGGGAAAAATAGACCCATTTCGATATCCAGAGCTTCCTAAGGCGATTTTCCACCAAACTGAGCCATGAGATGCGTAAGGAAGAGTAAGGAGACTTCAATCTAACCCCATAAACACGCTCACGATTCCTAATTCATCGAGGTGAGTAATTTATTGATTTTGGGGTTTTGAAACCCTAACTTTCATTTTCATGTTTGAGCTATATATTGCTATATATGTTGTTAGTAGATTGTTAGTGGATGCCTTTAGAGTTATTTGTGAGATTATTGTCGAGTTTCTACGGTTGAATTAGTAGAACCGCGAATTTGGGGGTTTCGGTAAATATTGAGTTGATATTACCGTTTATACTATTTTGTTTCCTCTTTTGATTTATATATCTTTGAGATAGATGTAATTGAGTTGATTGTGGATATTGGATAATTGATTTAAACTATGGTGAAATAACCTAGTCTAGCGAACAGGAGCCCAATACGCGTAACTCGAGAGTTCCAAATACTAAGTCGTTATCAGGTGAGTACTTTTATGTACTTGAGTAGAATTTTACCTTGTGGTAAACCGAGTTTATAAATATATATGTGTTAGGTTGTTATTGTTGTAATCTAATTATGGAGTAAATTGTTATCTGTGAATAACAACAATTGAGTTGAACATACATATTTATTGTATAAACTGAGTAGATGTTTGTGTAGTCACATTAAAGAGTTTTGAGTCTAATTGTATAGACATGAGGGCTATTGAGCTGGAATAGAGTTGGAGTAATTATGTTATCTGTGGATGACAAGAATGAGTTGCAATCAATATTGAGTATAAGAGTAGAGTATGTGATAAATTGGTTGACTTAAAGAGTCCTTGAGTTTAATTGTTACAGTCATGAGAATTGCTATGATTCAATATAAGTTGGTTGTTAAAAATGAATATATGTGAGAATGTGGTCGAGTTATGAGTAGTACTAATTGTGGTATTTTATGGAATTGATGTTATTAAATATTAGCTGGTATTTGTAAAGCTAATATATTTGCAGATTTCAGATTTAAGAGAAAGTGGATATTTGCTAATGAGATTAGCAAAAGAGAATGATAAAGATATTTACTGAGAGGGATTACTGGAGTGTAATTGAGATTACTCACTAAGCTTTATAAGCTTACACTTGAGTTGTATGTTGTTTGCAGGTATCTGTAGCTGTGATAGGGGAAGGCATGTGATAAAGAGAGACGGATGACTTAGAGCATGTCCTTTAGTTGTGTTAGGTTTATTTGTAATGCCTGGTCAAACTGTAAGGACCTTTTTTGTAATTAAATATATTGATAACATCTTGTTTACGTGGTTTGAGTACAAGTATGCCCATTTTGATGTATTATTGCTTGAAAATTTTTGGGTGTACTTTGTATGAGAAACCGGGCGTTACAAGTTGGTATCAGAGCATGGTTTAAGTGAACTAGGTCTTTGAGTGTAGAGTCCTAGACTTGAACCGAGGTGAGAAAGAGCCCCTATCACATGCTTGGAAAAAGATACTGCTGCTGATTTTAGTTTATGAGTTAATTATAACTTTTATCTCGTATTTGTTATTGTTATATTCTGTGTGTGAATACAGATATGGAGACAGATGAGGACGAGTTGATGAATTGGTCATAGCCGGTTGGACCAATATTGGATGATGATACGAGATTTTGACTGATAAGAGATATAAACCAACGAGGAGACGAGAAATTCAGCTAATTATGAGATGTTAGTTAATATGAGATGAGATTCTGCTGATGGCGAATTTCCAGATGATGATGAGCTGATAAGATGAGATCCCGGTTGAGGCGAAATTCCAACTGATGATGAGAAAGAGTATGAACATAAGCTGAGTATAAACTAAGAGTTGAAACATGTGAGTGTAGCCGAGTACACTCAAGAGTTGAGATCCAAAGTATGCAAGTTCAACTAATGAGGAGACAATATTTCTTGCTACAAGGTATGTAAGTAATTTCACTTAAAATGTTAATTGTAATGAGTTACATGTGTTTTAATTATTGATACTACATATTGTAGAATATGTGTAAAATATGGTAACACATAAAAGATTAATTGAAATTACATGTGCTAGAGAATTGTGAGTATAAGGTGTAGTAATCGATATCGAGATGAGAATCTCGTGTCCATTTGAGGTAAAGTTTACATATCACATAATGAGTGCTTTGTGATTATGTATAACCGAGATTATAAGTGGTTGCTTGATGAGTACTTAGCAACCATGGAGAAATGTGTAAAATGAGCATATACATGGTAAGAAATATATAAAGAATGATATGGTATATATATATATATATATATATATATATATATATATATATATATATATTGCTTGTTGTTTCACAGATGTGACGAGATTTCTGTGTACGAGTATTGTGTGGTTGAGACCACATGTTCTGTGGGGCCACATAACTAGTACTTATGAATGATCACAATGAATGGTTGAGATAGCCAAAAGAGTATGAGTTGAGAAAGACAATGAGTGTGTAGTTGATTGCACACAATAACTGATTTTGAGTTGACATGCTGAGAGATGAATTGTGTAGTTTAGAGTTGTCATATAATGAGATATTTGTGACAGAGTTGTTAGAGGACACTCGAGTAACCACATAAAGAGTACCTTGTGGTTATAATTGAGAGAACCTAAAGTGGTTAAAGTAGGCCTAATTGGCCTATAGATTGGGTTAATTACCTAATAAATGTGATCGAGACCACATATTCAGTGGGGTCACATACTGAGTAAATGTGATCGAGACCACATATTCAGTGGGGTCACATATTGAGTAAATGTGATCGAGACCACATATTCAGTGGGGTCACATATTGAGTAAATGTGATCGAGACCACATATTCAGTGGGGTCACATATTGAGTAAATGTGATCGAGACCACATATTCAGTGGGGTCACATATTGAGTAAATGTGATCGAGACCACATATTCAGTGGGGTCACATATTGAGTAAATGTGATCGAGACCACATATTCAGTGGGGTCACATATTGAGTAAATGTGATCGAGACCACATATTCAGTGGGGTCATATATTGAGTAAATGTGATTGAGACCACATATTCAGTGGGGTCACATATTGAGTAAATGTGAGTGAGACCACATATTCAGTGGGGTTACATATTGAGTAAACATGGTTGAGACCACACATTCTGTGGGGCCATGTATTGACTAGTTGAGGTTGAGATCATATACTTCTGTGGGACCACATAACGAGTACCTTGTGGTTAGAATAGTGAAGACTGTTCTGATTCAGACAAAAGGAGGAGTGATAGTGAGTCTATATTGTTTGAGACCGTAGCGGAGACCCGCTAGAGTCAAATAGAAGATGGATTAAAATCGGAGAATGGTACGAGGTACCATGATCTGATTAGAGGACGGTACGAAGTACCGTGAGATAGCGATGAATGACGAGTTTGGAGAACAGTACGATGTGCTATAAAACAGTGTTGAATGATGAGACAAATGATGGTACGGGGTACCAAGAGCTGAGGCAGAGTGGTGTTATAATGTTGTACTTGTGTGTAAACAAGTATGTACTGTGTAGTGATATAGAGTGTTGAGATTGCACTATCCTTGAGTGTGGATATGTATGGTATAGATGTAGACCTATACAATTTGAGACTTTATGGGTTAAAAAGAGGACGAATCAGATGCGGAGTAACAGTATGAGAGTACTGTGAGATAATACAGTGAGTAATACTATTGAGAAATGTTGTTGTGAGTAAGAGCATTTGTTATTTGGTCGTGTTGAGAATGTGTGAGGTTTCTTTCATATTGAATGAGATAAAATTTTATAAATACATGATAAGAAGATATGAGTTAAAAAGAAGAGGAAAGTAATCGTGATTGTGATTGATAGGATTCGTTCCTTAGCAATCAAACCAATTACTGCCAATGAGGGAAATGTGTGAATGTCGAGATGACAAAACTATTATTCGTATGAGACAATGGATAGTAGATTTTGCTATAAAAATAATTTTGAGTTATTTTCTTGAGATTAACGAGTTAGTCGGGTGATGAGATATGATCTCACCGTAGAGATTGCGGTGTCAGATGTTATTATTTGAGTCATGTGCAGAGATTTCAGTGAGCCATAAGTATGACATATTGGTGTCATACAGATGAATTAGAGATTGCGGTGATAATGACGGAGAAGTGGTGAGAGGAAAAATCCTTACTGATGGTATGTCAGGAGGAATATATGCGGTTGTGTTAAAAATTTATTGGATAATAATTTATTGAGTTTGATAGAGCTAATGATTTAGTGAGAATGTGATGTGGGTTATCCACATAAGAGAAGATATAATGAGTGAGTGCATCGATAGAAACAACATAAGGTATGTTGTTGAACTGGTATGAAGAGGAGCCACTTTGGTGGAGGATTGCAAATTGTATATTGGGTAAAAACCTAATATGTGTACTGAGGTGGGAGCAGAGATGAATGAGTTATGTAACGTGATTGAGACAGTTTGTAAGAACCCGCGAAAAAGTTGTAGAATGGTAAAACGGTCTTTTGACACGTTATAAGACTAGTATGTAAAATAACATGTATTATGTAAAATAATAATATAAGAAATACGAGACTATGTGAAATTTGAAGTTTTACCGCATGAATAGTAAAGTTTGACCAAAAAGGGCAAAATGGTCATTTGACATGAAAATGACCAAATTGTCAAGAAAATGTTAAGTTGGAAGTTAATGGAACATTGTTGCAAGATTTTGGGTCTTAGGACCACTTTTGTAAAGAAATTGGAAGGCTAAGGACCAAAATGCAATTATTATAAAAAATTAAAATATAAATAAGAGAGTTAATCAACTCTCATTCTCCAGAACATTTTAGAAGAATCAGGAGAGAACGAGAGAGAGCTAGAGAGAGAAGCGAGAGAGTCACGAGCAGTTACCAAGAAGTGAAGATCAAGTGTCAAGGTTGAAGAAATTGAGTTTCAAGAGGTAAGAAACAATGATTTTTGTATGAATTCCACCCATCTTCTTCATGGGTGAAACTGAAATTCGAAAATTTTGTTGTGGATGAGATTATCTCAGTGATTCCACTCTCTCAGTCATGTTCAAACATCATTCATATACACATCTCCCAAAGGATGTTGTTGACTTTAAGGAAAATGAAGATTTTTGGTCAAGAACCCTAATTCACGGGTTAGCAAGATCAATACCAGTTTTTATGGTTTTTCTAAGTCCAAATGATCACTTAGGATGTATTAAGACACTCCTAAGTGATTAATTTCAAAAAGTTGGATTTTTGGTAAAAATCATCAAAAAACGGGTTTTCAAGGAATTGGAACTGAAATCAGTGATTCCAAGGCTTAAAACTTGATGTAAAGTAAAGGTTTTAGTCATGGAACGATAGTAAACGATTAAGTTAAGTATTAAGCACTTTATAGGGCAAAATAGAGGTCTGCAGCTTAAAAATCGGACCCGAAACCCACCCAGAAACATTACACGCCCGTGTAATTTATAGGGTATATATTACACGACCGTGTAACTGGTATTGGCCTGCAAAAGTTACACGGCCGTGTAACTTATAGGGCCAAAGTTACACGACCGTGTAACTCACTGAGATGAGTTTTTCCGTTTTTATTTTTTGAAAATTGGGGTTAGACTTGTCCGTTTGACCTCAAATTTGAAACACAAGTCTAATATGGCCTAAAACTTCATGCAAAAATGTCGGAACTGAAATACGACCCCTCGGGGGTACTGTAGCAAAATACGTGTATTTCGGAGAAAAGCTATAAAACGAGTTTATTAATGGTTATACATTTATTATAACCTGGAATTGTGTCACATGAGACTTTAGAACTATATAGTAAATTGTATTAGGTATTTATATACGTTATAATTGTATAGGTGGTGCTTCAAATACCATAGACCACGGGAAAGGAAAAGACGTACGTGAAGCTTAGAGACTTGTAGCAACGTCAAGGTGAGTTTTATGAGGATTTTCTATAGTACATAGCAAAATGATATTTTCAGAAAAATGAGATTTCCAAATACTTTTAAATACTAAAGTTGGAAATAGTTTTAAAGTAGCTCTATATAAGGGCTAAGTGTTTTAAAGCAGATTTTTAAAGCAGTGTAGTTTGCAAAGCATTTTGAAAGAAGTTCCTTGTGTGAACTAAGATGTCAAAGTCAGTTTTGAATGTATTTTTAGTAAAGAGTTATAAAGTATATGAGTATGAGTTAGTTATAAATTATGTCCTATTTTGACCAATTTGAGATGTAATGAAATAAGAACTAAATAAAGAAAGAAGTAAGAGCCAGTTGTCCGGACTAGGATCACCCACATAATCGGGGGATCAGAAGACACTACTGGGATGGTACCTCCCGTCGCGAAGTAGTTGTCTAGCTTAGTACACCCTTGTGCTTGAATCCGTTCCAAGTCACAAAGGGGAGACAGAACTAGCATAACCTAGTGGGCGGATCTGTTCTGTCCCGCGATGGGAGCTAGTAGAATGAATTAAAATAACTTAATTCATGAGTTTCAGTTGGTCACAATAAAATGAGAAAGAAAACAGTTTTGAGAAAGAAAGTAATTTGTTTTTTTTTTTTAGTTTGAAAGTAAAGAAGAAAATACATTTTGAGATTTATGATATAAATCAGTTTTGAGCAGTTTACTTGTAATATTTCAAGTTTTGAACAGAAAAGTTTTGGGTCTAAACCCATATTACTCACGAGGCTTTATGTCTCACGTATACTATTTTTTTTTGAAATGCAATGTACTTAGGTGAAAAGAGCGAAGGTTGCAGTTGGGACCAGTTTGTACACTGTAAGTTTAAATTATGGTTATCTGAATTGAGTCTGTAATACCCCCTTAAGTTTAAGTTTGTAAAATAAAAAAAAAATGTAAGTGGCTACTTTATAGTCACGAGTTGTAAAATAAGTTTGTAACATAAACTGTATTTGTATTAAAATATGGTTTGAGAAAAGGGGTGTTACACAGTTGAATATCGGTATCATCGTGTTTTATGAGTGTTTCTTCTACCCTAATCGATTAGGATGTGCAAATAGGAGGATTCAATAACTGTGAGTTATTATTGGAGGAGTAAACTCAGAGACAATTAATGTGAAAGTGATGAGACCAATTTTCTTATTGAGTTAGAGTTAACCGTTTCATGGAGATTTGAAATCATTGTGGACAGATGGCAAATAATGATAGTGGTTGGAGTATCAATTGAAGAGTGAGGTGAGATAGCTTGGTGTCAATAATACCATAGCAACATGTGTGGCCTGAAAGAGTGAGTATTGTCCTAACTCCTACGTAGCAGTGATGATAGCCAATATCACTATAGAGATCATCTCGTGAGGATGATGGCAGGTATTACCTATATTATGAGTAAATGAGATGCGACAGTATGTACATGTCATATGAGCTGACGAGAGGATAATATCATTGTCATACGGAATGTGAAATTACGGTGGTGAGGTGTATAAACCATACATGTTCCAAGAGATTCCGAGGACGGAATCTTTTGATGGGGGTAAGAACTTGTAATACCGTGTTTTTAAATTATAGAGATTTCGAGTTAATCTTGGTGTGATTAAGATTAGTTAGCTTGTTGTATGAGTTTGGGTGATTAAAAACCCATTTGGGAGAAGTTTGGACTTGAAAAATGCCAAAACAGAGCTACACGGGTCGTGTATGGTCACATGGGTCGTGTAGAAAACCTTTAGAAACCAAACAGTAAGCCTTCCAGAGTCACATGGGTCGTGTAGAGTGTTCAAAAGGAGTCCGAAAGCCAAAACAGACCTACACGGGGCGTGTGAGTCTACACGGGTCGTGTAGGCCTGACAGCACTATATAATGTGCAGAAAATGCACATTTCGGGAAAAATAGACCCATTTCGATATCCAGAGCTTCCTAAGGCGATTTTCCACCAAATTGAGCCATGAGATGCGTAAAGAAGAGTAAGGAGACTTCAATCTAACCCCATAAACACGCTCACGATTCCTAATTCATCGAGGTGAGTAATTTATTGATTTTGGGGTTTTGAAACCCTAACTTTCATTTTCATGTTTTAGCTATATATTGCTATATATGTTGTTGGTAGATTGTTAGTGGATGCCTTTAGAGTTATTTGTGAGATTATTGTCGAGTTTCTACGGTTGAATTAGTAGAACCGCGAATTTGGGGGTTTCGGTAAATATTGAGTTGATATTACCGTTTATACTCTTTTGTTTCCTCTTTTGATTTATATATCTTTGAGATAGATGTAATTGAGTTGATTGTGGATATTGGATAATTGATTTAAACTATGGTGAAATAACCTAGTCTAGCGAACAGGAGCCCGATACGCGTAATTCGAGAGTTCCAAATACTAAGTCGTTATCAGGTGAGTACTTTTATGTACTTGAGTAGAATTTTACCTTGTGGTAAACCGAGTTTATAAATATATATGTGTTAGGTTGTTATTGTTGTAATCTAATTATGGAGTAAATTGTTATCTGTGAATAACAACAATTGAGTTGAACATACATATTTATTGTATAAACTGAGTAGATGTTTGTGTAGTCACATTAAAGAGTTTTGAGTCTAATTGTATAGCCATGAGGGCTATTGAGCTGGAATAGAGTTGGAGTAATTATGTTATCTGTGGATGACAAGAATGAGTTGCAATCAATATTGAGTATAAGAGTAGAGTATGTGATAAATTGGTTGACTTAAAGAGTCCTTGAGTTTAATTGTTACAGTCATGAGAATTGCTATGATTCAATATAAGTTGGTTGTTAAAAATGAATATATGTGAGAATGTGGTCGAGTTATGAGTAGTACTAATTGTGGTATTTTATGGAATTGATGTTATTAAATATTAGCTGGTATTTGTAAAGCTAATATATTTGCAGATTTCAAATTTAAGAGAAAGTGGATATTTGCTAATGAGATTAGCATAAGAGAATGATAAAGATATTTACTGAGAGGGATTACTGGAGTGTATTTGAGATTACTCACTAAGCTTTATAAGCTTACACTTGAGTTGTATGTTGTTTGCAGGTATCTGTAGCTGTGATAGGGGAAGGCATGTGATAAAGAGAGACGGATGACTTAGAGCATGTCCTTTAGTTGTGTTAGGTTTATTTGTAATGCCTGGTCAAACTGTAAGGACCTTTTTGTAATTAAATATATTGATAACACATTGTTTACGTGGTTTGAGTACAAGTATGCCCATTTTGATGTATTATTGCTTGAAAATTTATGGGTGTACTTTGTATGAGAAACCGGGCGTTACAACGTGCGTGCATGGTCATGTTTGGATAAGAAAGTTTGCATTTTTATGGATCCAGTGACAGTTTTAACTAACACTTTCACCACTCTAAAACAAGAGAAAGAAAGAAAATAAACAAACACTTATAGTATATTGTTGGTTGAGGTGCTTTGGAACCAAATATTGGTCTTTATTTATAAGCTTGGAAACCTCCCAAGCTTTCATCATTCATGCAATGTGGGATGGGGAGTAACTATTCATTCTCCTAGCCAAACTTAACACTTGTTAGTGATCGACTTCCGTTGAATATGTGGCCGTATTATATGAGACGATTTTCGATAAGAGGCCCAAAGTATAATAAATGGGTCGATTTGTCTTGTCAACTGTATAACGTCACTTTATTTTAATATCATTGTAAATGGAGTTGGGATTTAGATCCAAGCGATGATTATC
>JAKNSD010000017.1:73444-129089 GCA_023525715.1 Cichorium intybus
AAAGATGTTTAGTATTTAAAAAAAAATAACTTATCAATTTTTATATTTTGTGATTTTTTGTATTAAAATAAATTACAAAATATTTATCATTGAACATGTTGATTATGACAATTACAATGAAAATTATTTATAAAATTAAAAGATATTTAAAATAGTAGGTTCAATGGAAAATTACAAACAACATATTAAATCTTTTTAGATTTGAATGTTTGTAGAACTTCATATTTTAGCACTATGACGTATAAAAAACGTATTTAGAGCATCCACAATAGGATAGTTTTTTCACAAAGCTTTTTGGTGTTATTTGGTGCCACGTCATCAACAAATCACAAGAGCTTTTTCACCAATTATAGAAAAGCTTTTTCACTTAAGCTTTTTTTTATCTCACAGTATCAATCACACATTTTAAATAATTTTATATAAAATAATCTACTAAAATAGTGTTTTTTATGAAAAAGCTTTAGTTGTAGAGCTTGCTAATTAGCAAGCTATTTAAAAAAGCTTAGTTTTGAAAAACTCTTCACTATAGCTTTTTAAAAATGGGAGAGCTTTTTCATTGAAAAAGTTTTAAAAAAGTTCATATTGTGGATGCTCTTATAATAATATAAATAAATAATTATATTTATAACGATATCAAGAAAAACAAATTTTGCAATAAACAGTATGCTATGTCTTTTATATATATATATATATATATATATATATATATATATATATATATATATATATATATATATATATATATATATATATATATATATATATATATATATATATATATATATATATATATATATATATATATATATATATATATATATATATATATATATATATATATATATATATATATATATATATAGGTTTGAAATAAATTCATATTATTATGTTGATAAAAATGAGACTATTGCAAATTACAATGATAAATTTTGGATCTATACAGATTATTACCTAATAAAAGTTTTGATATAAAATCAGACTGTTGAATTAGTTATAAAAGTAAAAGTAATTTAAAATATCTAAGTTATTGTTCATGCAAGCAATGTAAAATATTATTAATGATAAACAAAAAAGTATAATGCCTTTTTCTTTTTATTATTTAGACAATTATAATACAATTACATATGGAATGTATGCATACACACATGTACGATCTATGTAAAATAGAATTAAATAAGATATCTCACTAAAAAGGTTTCAAAACTTTCAAATAGCCAAAATGAATCAAATGATATAGTATTTAATTATAGTTAAAAAAAACACATGGATTACGACATATTAGCTCAATTAATGGATTATATTCTTACATCGGTAATTATGAATTTAAAGATTTGTATAATATTAATAGATAAAAGACTTGGAGTGTTAATGACTGTTGTAGGGGATTAGGGTAGGGTGGATGTTTCAAGTCATTTTTAAAAGATAAATGAGGGGAAGGCCTTTAACTAAAATAGCAAAGTATAAAAAATATTCCACATTAATAATTAGTATAATGTCAATATATGAAAGACCTGAAGTGTGTTAAAGAGTGTTGTTAGGGGTGTTTGGGTGGGTGTATTTAAGAGGTGTTTCATACATGACTCCGGCCTTGTGGAATTAAGCTCGGGGGGAAGGAGGTTCACCTACATGTCATCCGATTGCGAAAAACACAGTAAACTAGACAAATTTCTCGTTTCCCCTGATATATTACACAAATGGCCTGATCTCAAGGTGACTTTGCTGAATAGACTATACTCAGATCATAATCCAATTTTGATGTCCTCAAGAGCCGTTGACTTTGGCCCATATCCATTTCGTTTCTTTAATAGTTGGCTTTCGGAACCCCAATTGGCTGATCTGATATCAAAAATTTGGGTGAATGGCCAGACAGTATTGTTTTCCTGTAATCTCTCTCCATTAATTGTGTTTGCAGGCAACTAAAACAATTAAAAGAAAAGATTCAAGAGTGGAGAAAAGAAGAGAACGACAAACAAGGAAAAGAGTGCTCAGAACTAGAAAAGAAAATACAGGAGATTGACCTTCAAGCGGAATCCGGGCAATACTCATCGGTTGCGGGGAAAATTAGAGCGGATGCAGTGCAGGGGCTAAAAGAAATTGAGTCTAACCGTATTCTTGATTTGCGACAAAAATCAAGAGTTAGATGGCATTAGAAGGAGATGAAAACTCTCGATTTTTTTCATGGGGTTATCAATAGAAATAACATAACACAAAGGCTTAACGGGCTAAACATTGGGGGGCAATGGATTACAGATCCGGAGTTGATAAGAGCGGAAGTTGTTAAATTCTTTGAAGCAAAATTTTCTTTGCCAGATCATAGGCCGAAATTTGTAAGTGACGGATTCCGGAAGCTTGATGACTCTCAAAAAAACTTTCTTGAGAGCCCAATTACGTTAGACGAAATAAAGAATGCAGTGTGGAGTTGTGGAGCGAACAAAGCCCCGGGGTCGGATGGGTTCTCGTTGGAATTCTTTCGAAAATTTTGGGATTTTGTTAAGTCGGACGTGTATATGGCAGTCAAACAATTTGAAAAATCGGGGCTGATTGATCTGGGCTGTAACACATCATTCATAACACTAATCCCAAAAGTGACGAACCCGTTAAACCTTGGCGACTATCGTCCGATCAGCCTCATAGGAAGCATGTACAAGATTATCTCCAAAATATTGGCGGAAAGATTGAAATCGCTGATCTCCACGGTTATTAGCCCGGAACAAACTGCTTTTATTAAAGGGCGGTCAATCCTCGATGGTCCTTTGATAACGAACGAGGTCTTGTCATGGCTGCGGAAAAACAAAAGGAAGGCTTTGATGTTAAAAATCGACTTCGAAAAGGCGTTTGATTGTATCAGTTGGAGCTATCTAGACGACGTTCTCGAACAAATGAACTTCGGAGTCACGTGGAGAACTTGGATCCGGAGTTGCCTTTCATCCGCCACCGTCTCGGTTCTATTAAACGGGTCTCCCACTAAACAATTCCGGGTTGAGAGAGGGGTTAAGCAGGGGGACCCACTTGCTCCCTTTCTCTTCATCATTGCAGCTGAAGGCCTGCACTGTGCATTAGAAACCGCCAAAAAGAAAAATATATTTGCTGGGAATCAATTACCTAGAGGTGGACCCGCAATCTCTCACCTCCAATATGCCGACGATGTAATATTTTTCGGTGAATGGTCAATCACTAATGCGCGTAACCTGATTCGCATATTGAGGTGCTTCGAATTGGCATCGGGCCTTAAGGTAAGTCTCAACAAAAGCAAGATCTTTGGTATATGTTGCCCGCAGCAGGAAACGGAATTGGTTGCACGATTAATAAACTGTCAGGTTGGATCGTTCTCGCTTTTATATCTTGGACTTCCTATTGGTGTCCCGATGGGTCGTTCAATACATTGGTCTCCGCTCATCGAAAAATTACGGGCTAAACTCTCGAAGTGGAAGGCGGGATCCCTTTCATTCGACGGCCGATTAACTCTATGTAAGTCGGTACTCGGTGCTCTTGGCTCGTATTTTTTTTTTCACTGTACAAAGCCCCGGAGAAAGTCTTGGCTGAACTGGAAAGGCTCCGAATTAAGTTCTTCTGGGGTGGAAGTGGCGATAAAAATAAAATAGCATGGATTGGGTGGCAAAAAATTCTAAGCTCAAAGGAAAAGGGTGGTCTTGGCATTGGGAGTCTAAAAGCTCAAAACATGGCGATGCTTGGAAAATGGTGGTGGAAGTTCAAAAACTCTAGTCAAAGTTTCTGGAAAAGTGTCATAACATCAATTCACGGGGTCAACGGGCTGCTGGATGGTTCGGCTAGAGGCAAGGCTGTAACACCCCAATTTTTTTTTTAAACCATCATATTAGATAAAAGCATGTTTTAAAAAATACGGTTCAACAAAAAACATAAAATTTGTTTAAGTACAACAAGGGTGTTACAAATACATACCAAACAACCATTAGTTTAAGGGAAAGGATTTAATCAATACCAATACATGATAGCTGTATCCAGCTCCACTCTTTTACACTCTATGACTTATTTTACAACTTCAAAATATCTCACAACTTCGTACCTGAACCTGGAATACATGACATAAAAATAGAATACGTAAGACAAAATGTCTCGTGAGTTACATGCGTTTTAGACTCAAGCATTTAATCTCTTTTTTTTAAACCTTTTATAAAAATTTTATAAAATAAACATTTGCCGAAACCTTATAGTAATAATATACTATAACTTTTTGTTTTTCAAAGCCATTTCAGATTATATCTTTCAAAATAACTTCTTTCATACTTTCTTTGACTGGTTTTATAAACTTGCTGGATTTTTATACTTAGGGCTTTAATCACTATAAGTGATACCCCAAGTCTCTACAGCTAGAAAGAACGGATCAATCCTCACAGTAGAAGTGCTGAGGCAGCCTACTTCGCGAAGGGGTTTTCCCCAGTAGACTCCTTACCTAGCCCGGGTAGGTGGAACATAGTTCCCTTACTAACATTGCTAGCCATAATACCAGTCATATATAAAAATACTTTCTGGAAACTGAAACATTTCTTGTACACATAATGGCTAAATGCCAAGCTTTAAACTTAAACATGCTTTTATCATAATCTAGGCTATTGCCAAAATCATACTTTCAAGTTTAGCAATTTACTTTCCATATAAGCTAACAAATATATCATTCTTGCAAACATTTTCACACATAAAAATATTATATGAAATCTGAAAAAGACTTACTTACTTGTCATGTATCCCAAAATGGGTAAAAATACCACATGTACTCACCTTATAGATCTTGAAAGGTTGACTAAGCGTTTCTTGGTTCTTTACCGCTTCGATGTCCAATTACTTGACTTGCACCTATATTTAATATATATATAATACATTAAATTATATTCTAATTGACTCTACAACTTATTTAAGTCCTTTTTATACTATTAATGGTCAAAACAAGTGTACAACTCTTGAATGACCAACTTTGGTTAAATCGTATTATATACGTATTTTACTACGGTACCCTCGGAGGGTCGTATTTCGTTTCCGATAATTTTCTGTGAAGTTTTGGACTATATTGGACCTATGTTCAAAATTTGGGTTCAATTGAACAAGTATAGGACCAAATCTCAAAACCAAAAATTCACTTGGCAGAGGACTTGGAACAAAACTGCATTTCAATCTGCCGCCGCTTCGCGTCGCGACCTGGAGGGTGGTCGAGTCGCGATCGCTGCGATTCCAGACCAGTAAGTTCGATTTTTGTGCTGTAAAATTCCATTTTCTCTTGTTAAGCCCTTATTACACGACTTAATTACCAGGAAATGTTCCAGGACCAAAACCATTTGTTTACTTCAAGTTTTAAGCAGTGGAATTAGTGATTCCAATCTATTTCTAATAATTCCCGTTTTTCACGTTTTTGATCCAAAACTGAAATTGTCCAAAACCAATCACTTCTATTGATTTCTTTCAACAAATACAGCATTTGGAACTCATTAAAACCCATTAAAATCAAGTTGATCATATGAACTTATGATTTAGGGTTCCTAGACAAACTCCCAAATTTTCAACAATAACTTCCTACTTTCATGTTTTGATATGTGTTCTTACAACATAAACATATTTGAGGCTTTGAGATCAATTAAACTGTTGGAAATCAAGGTTCATGTAATTAGTTTCAAAAACAAGAGTTTGCAATGGAAGCATAAAATCATGAAGACAAATTCCATTTTCAAGAGGATCATGCTACATGCATGTAGAGATAAGATGAAGAACAAACATAGTTTAAGTTCAAGATCATAACCTTTGTTCTTGGGTTTGGTTTGGATGATTTTGATAGCTAGGAATCAAATTAGAATCCCTCTATAGTTGATCCACCACAAGCTTGAACACCCTTGAATGCTAGTTCCACAACTTGCAAGATATGACTCCTTTTCTTATGAAACCAAAAAACCAATTTTTTCTAAGAACTTAAGGAGAGTTTTTGGCTGATTTCTTGAAGCAAGAATGATGTACACATGCCCTCAAATTCGTCCAACATATATCCCACCAAGGCAAAAAAAAAAGCACATGCAACTAGCTTAAAAGAAAGATCCATTTGATTTCTATAATCAAAAGCTAGAAGACACAATGCATCTTCCTTTTCTTTTAAGTTCTTAATGCATTCTTTTCCTTCCAATATGGCTGATTTTATGATGACAAATGAAGTGCTAGTGGGTTGTTATTATTTATAAAACTTAGATAATAAAAGCTTATAAATAATACATCTTCTTATTTCTTAAATGTGATAACATTTAACCCATAATCATATACATAAATAAACCATCTAAATATACAATCTTAATTGTATAATTATATATATACATATATATATATATATATAACAATATATATATATTTTATTTAATTTACCAATTAAATTAAATAAAATGCTTACTTATAAATCAATTAAATCGTTTAACAATTTAAACAATTTAATTGTTACACTTAATTAATTCATCACATATGAATTATTAATCAACCTTTAATTTTGTAGTTATTATTATTTACCTCAAATAATAATAACCTACAAGATTAAATTGCAAGTTTAGTATCATTTGATGTTAAATCAAATTTAACGTTCTAAATGATCAATTGGTGTCAAACTTGTTGTTGGTGTGACCCTATAGGATCATGTATTATTAGTAATATCATTTTATGATCATCCTTGGGCATATATAACTAACAATCTCCCACTTGCACAAGGTTGCATCATAGAATGATATCGACAGTGGAAAACATCTAGCAACATTTCACTGCCCCCAATAACACATGACTTTGTGCCATTCAACAACATTCAATTCTTCATAAAACACGAGGCTCTAATTGATGTATAAGGTAATCTATCAATTATCCCTTTGTCACAGACATCATGTTGAACATGAGACATGGATCTTAATCATTCTCATTTTATGTTCAACTTTCAAACAGGCGCCTTAGATGTCTAACTCTTAACACATAAGAGGAACAAATCCCGTCTTGACTACATACGCCCCTCATATAGTTAGTACTATGCATGAGTATGGCCTTTATGGTTGTCTGTATTTCAAGAACAACAGTGAACCATATCAAAGCATAGTACACTCTACACTTGAGTCCCAAATATGTATCTCAGGTCAAAGGATACAATGATAATACCTTTATTCAAGAATCACTTATGATAATGATCCATGGAGTGATCTTGAAACGGGTCAAGTCCAATACTTGTTCACTGACAAGTACCTATGAATTTGGTTGCAACCTTTTGCTACTTTTACCCATAAAAGTCAACCAATCCAATTCATATTAGTCTTACTTCATAATTGCTCCCACGACTATGATCGACTATGGACGTTTAGAATAAATAAATTATTCAAGGATTAAACATGCTAATAAAACACAAAATTATGAATGAAACATCACGTCACATATATTACATAATTATTGTCGTTTACATAAGTTCATATTCATAAAACATTAAACACAAATCAAATCCATTCATTAGAAAAACGGAGTCCTATACCCTTAGCATGACTTTCATGCTTAGTTTGGGGTAAAGGTTTCGTGAATGGGTCTGCCAAATTTTGATCTGTATGAACATTGTGAATACTAATTTCACCATTCTTAACTTCATGTCTAATGTAGTTATACCTTCGGTGAATGTGTTTGGTTTTTTGATGCAATCTAGGTTCCTTTGCTTCAGCTATAGCACCTAGATTGTCACAGAAGATTTCTATAGGGTCCCGAATGGAAGGAACAACCCCTAGATCTTCTATGAACTTTCTCATCCAGACAGCTTCTTGAGCAGCTTCTGAAGCAGCAACATATTCTGATTCTGTAGTGGATTGTGCAATCACTTCTTGTTTGGAACTCTTCCAATATACGGCTCCTCCATTTAAAGTAAAGACATACCCAGATTGAGATTTCGAATCATCCCTATCTGTTTGGAAGCTTGCGTCAGTGTAACCCTTTACCTTTAAGCTTTCTTCCAAACCGCCGTAAACTAAGAACATATCTTTAGTTCTTCTCAAATACTTAAGAATGTTCTTTACAGCAGTCCAGTGGGCTTCACCTGGGTTCTGTTGATACCTACTAGTCATACTTAAGGCACATGAGACGTCGGGCCTAGTGCATAACATGGCATACATGATGGACCCAATTGCCGAAGCATATGGGACATGTTTCATCCTTTCAAGTTCAGTCCTAGTGTTTGGGCACTGAGACTTGCTTAGGATGGTGCCATGCGGCATTGGCAAAAATCCTCTTTTGGAGTCTTGCATCTTGAACCTTTTCAAGATTTTATCAATATATACACTTTGGCTAAGACCAATAAGTCTCTTAGATCTATCTCTATAGATCTTTATGCCTAATACATAAGCAGCTTCCCCTAGATCCTTCATTGAGAAACAACTCTCAAGGAACGCTTTGACACCTTTTAAGGTTGGGATGTCATTTCCAAATAAAAGTATGTCATCTACATACAATACTAGGATTATGACAATGCTCCCACTAGCTTTCTTGTACACACAGGAGTCATCCTCATTTTTGATGAATCCAAAACTCGTAATCTTTTCATCAAAACGGATGTTCCATGTTCGAGACGCTTGCTTTAATCCATAGATAGATCTTTTAAGCTTGCACACTTTGTTTGGATGCTTGGGATCGACAAAACCTTCAGGTTGATCCATATAGACATCTTCCAATAAGTATCCATTAAGGAAAGCGGTCTTGACATCCATTTGCCATATCTCATAATCATAGTACGCGGCTATGGCAAAAAGTATCCTAATCGACTTGATCATTGCCACTGGAGAAAAGGTCTCATCATAGTCAATACCATGAGTCTGTGAGTATCCTTTAGCGACAAGTCTAGCCTTAAAAGTGTGAACATTTCCATCCACGTCGATTTTCTTCTTGAAAACCCATTTGTTCCCAACAGTCTTACAATTGGTGGGAAGATTAACCAAGTTCCAAACTTGATTATCGTGCATGGATTGCATCTCAGTGTTCATGGCCTCAAGCCATTTATCAGATTCAGGATCTAATATTGCACTCTGATAGTTGACGGGTTCATCAGAATCTATCGTATAACATTCCTCTTCCATCAAAAGGTAACCATACCTTTCTGGTTCAATTCGAACCCTACCAGATTTGCGAACACTTTGTGTTACAATTTGTTCCCGATCAACCGTTTGTTCAGGTTCAACAATTTCTTGTTGAATGCTAGATTCAACTTGTTGTGTATCAGGTTGTGGTTCCTGAAGTTCCTCAAGTTCCACAAACCTCCCACTAGCCTCTTCCGTCAGAAACTTGTTTTCTAGGAATTCAGCTTTTCGAGAAATAAATATTTTATTCTCGATGGGATTGTAGAAATAGTATCCAAGACAATCTTTCGGATACCCTACAAAGATACATTTAGTTGAACGGGGTTCTAATTTGTTTGAAGCTTCTTGTCTAACATAAGCTTCACAACCCCATACCTTGAGATAGGATAAAGATGGAACCCTTCCATGCCATATCTCATAAGGCGTTTTATCTACCTTCTTAGTAGGTGCCATGTTTAGGAGACGAGCAGCTGTTTGTAAAGCATAACCCCAAAAAGATAAAGGTAGAGTACTTCTACTCATCATGGATCGAACCATATCCAATAGTGTTCGGTTCCGCCTCTCAGACACACCATTATGTTGTGGCGTTCCAGGTGGAGTAAGTTGTGAAACAATTCCACAAGTCTTAAGATGATCCATAAAGTTTGTACTTAAGTACTCACCTCCTCTATCAGAACGAAGAACTTTAATTGTTTTGTTGAGTTGATTTTCCACTTCACTTTGAAACGTTTTGAACATTTCAAACGCCTCATGTTTATGTTTAATCAAATAAACATATCCAAAACGACTAAAGTCGTCAGTGAAGGTGATGAAATATCTTTCACCATATCTAGTCATTGGCTTGAAAGGACCACATACATCCGTATGTATGATTCCTAACAAGTCCTTTGCTCTTTCATTGGTTCCGGATGAAGGAGCTTTAGTCATCTTGCCATGTAAACAAGATTCACATATATCAAATGAGTCATTCTCATTTGCCTTCAAAAGTCCACTCTTTTGAAGTTGGGATATGCGATTCTTGTTTATATGCCCAAGGCGACAATGCCATAGATAGGTTTGACTCAAATCAAATTTGGGTTTCTTGGTGAAAGTGTGGTATAAAGAGCCATTGTTAGTCTTTTCATCAAGGTTTACTTCATAAATTCCATTTAAAGGCCTAGCCTCAAAATAGAATACATTATTTTTGTAAACACAAATATCATCATTATTAAAGGAAAGATCAAATCCACATTGTCTTAATTTAGCAACCGAAATAATATTCCTAGTCAAGCTAGGAACATAGTAAACATTCAACAATGTCACACACAAGCCATTAGGTAGTAATAAATTAAAACTTCCAATTGAATCCACCGCAACCCTTGCATTGTTTCCAACTCGAAGTACTACCTCATTTGCCTTCAGTCGCCTACTCCTTTTGAACCCCTGCAACATATTACATATGTGAGTTCCACAACCAGTATCAAATACCCATGTGTTAGGAGATAAATTATAAAGTTCTAGGTCTATCACATAGATACCTGAAGTGCCTTCACCGGCCTTCTTTTTCTTCAACTCCGCAAGATAAGTAGGGCAATTTCTCTTCCAATGCCCAGCTTTGCCACATTCAAAGCATGTATCTTCTTTGACAACCTTTGCCTTCTTCTTGGGCGGATGGGATGGTTGGAAAACTTTCTTGCCCTTACCTTTGAAAGCTTTTGCTTTCCCCTTGCCCTTGGAGTTGGTGGGGTGTTCGGGTCTAGTTCTCTTTGTGCCACCTTCCTTGATCATGAGAACTTGAGTGGTTTTCTTAGGCAGATTCTTTTCCGCGGTAATTAGCATCCCATGTAATTCCGGGGTAGTCTTGTTTAAACCATTCATGTTAAAATTCATGACAAAAGGATCAAAGGACTTTGTCAAGGAGTTAAGGATCATATCCGTTGCTAGCTCTTCGGGCATCACAACTCCAAGACGTGCCAAATGATCAATGTGACTCTTCATTTTGAGCACATAAGAGCTTACCGACTGCCCATCCTCCATCTTGCAAGCATGGAAAGCCCGAACAGTTTCGAACCTTTCCGTTCTTGCAAGTTGTTGGAACATTTCCTTTAGTTGATGAATCATGTCATAGGCTGAATGATTCTCCAAATCCTTCTGAAGGTCAGGAATCATGGTTGCCAACATGAGGCATGATGCATCGATGGAATCATCCATCTTTTTAAGCCATGCATCGTGTGCGGGCTTAGGAATGGCAGGGGGCTCTTCTGGAAGTGGTTCATTGAGAACATATTTTTTCTTTTCTTGTTTGAGAACAATTCTCACACTACGGTGCCAATCCAAGAAGTTGGTATGGTTAAGTTTTTCTCCTTCAAGGAGAGACCGTAGTGAGGTTTTGTTAGGAGCCGAGTGTGTGTTGTTTGGTGCCATCTACAAAATTTTAACAAGGTTCTATTTAGTAAATTATGATATTAAGTCCTTAATAATTAATACCCTTTCTTGTTTCATAAACTTTAATTAATTAAGGTCTAGAATCCAAGTTGCATCACGAATAAGTGGTTAGGTATCCTTTATCCCGCCTATTCGAATCAACAAGGTAGGTAACGGTTTACCAATTATATCCAAATATAATTTCTAGAGTTATGGGATCCCATTATAACATTTATAAGTTTGGCATGTTTGATCCTATCTATGCCTTGGATTTCTAATGCTTAGGTGACCTTTATCACAAGAGATTTCCAAACGAATCATCCTACTTAAACGGACGTGTAGTTTTGTCAACTATTGATGGTTAGGTGTCCTTTATCCCATCAATATTGCAAAACTACTTCTTGTATCACAAGAAGACTCCAAGTGGTTAGGTATCCTTTATCCCACAAGGAAATACAAGTGATACATGAGTGTCTTTAAGAGGGACGGCATTGATTCGTATTTCATAAGGGATTTGAATGTTTTACAATTCTAATTTTGAAAAACATATGGTATCATGTAGATTGCATGCATCCAATGAACATGGTACCATTAAATCTTATTTTGTTAATTGGTTCCTTAATCATAAAATCTCCATTTTATTGATTCTTTGTTTGTGGTCAAGATTACAATTAATATCCAATGTTAAGTTTGAGTTTGAACACATATATTAGAACCAATTTATAATCCTAAATAATTACCATTATTACTTAGGGTTGGAGTTTGTAAGAGTTCATAAAATCTCCATTTTATTTCTTGTTTCAATCATTTTCAAAACTTGACTTAATAGGTTTTATAACAAAACCCATTTTAATAAAACCAATTTTATCACATCTTATGTTTTAAATGTCAACTTTTGAAAAATACAAACTCCTTGATGATTATGTTTAATTATCTAGGTTGTCTAGCATGCAAAATCTTATTTTCATCCACAACATAACATAATAAAACATTCAAACATCACAAGCATGCATGGGTGCATAAACACAAGCCAACTAGTTTGATATTTCATGTGAGCCACACATGAAATATCAAGTCCAAACCTAGGGACAAAAGGGTGACAAAAACTCAACCAAATGATCTTCGATTTGGCTACAATTTTGCCAAGCCTTTTATAACATCAAATGATACTTGAACCACCATTTCTTGACACCATGTAATGAGTTGTGATTTTTCTTTGGCCACTTCAATACTTGCGACAGGAGTGGGCAGCAGGAAGGGTTTTTGTGGTTTTTTTGTTGCATTTTTCAATTCATTCTTGGCTATATTGATGCTAATACTTGTTGAAACTTAATGTATATACTAGATATTAAAGTTACCAACAAGTATATCACCAAATGACCAAGATATGAATTTATAAAACACTTCCAAAACATTTTTGAAATCTGGACAGCAGCTCTTCAGAAAGTGCTGCTGTTGGGTGCAATCTTTTCTTACTTCCTTCTCTTGTTACATTTTGTGAATGAAATAAAATACAACTATTCTAACAATTACAAAATGAATAAAAGAAGTAAATAACTAATTATTATTACAAACCATTTGAATAAAAGAATAGATTACAACCAAATCGAATACAAACACAAAACATGCATCATATGGTCCTTGGCTTGTTTATGCACCATTTTATCACATAAAATCATAAGAAAATCAACACTTTGTTTTTCTAAGGCAACAATTTATGTAACCAAAAGCATGCATACATAAGATATAGTTGGTTACATAAAATCATAGATTATATATATGCATGTTGCCAAAGAAGCCATGCATGAAACTTTCATTTAAGAAGATGAACATTCATGGCTTCCAAAAACCAAGTTTATCCAAATAAACTTATTATCTAAACATGCAATATAGCCATGGCTCTGATACCAATTGTTGGAAATCAAGGTTCATGTAATTAGTTTCAAAAACAAGAGTTTGCAACGGAAGCATAAAATCATGAACACAAATTCCATTTTCAAGAGGATCATGCTACATGCATGTAGAGATAAGATGAAGAACAAACATAGTTTAAGTTCAGGATCATAACCTTTGTTCTTGGGTTTTGTTTGGATGATTTTGATAGCTAGGAATCAAATTAGAATCCCTCTATAGTTGATCCACCACAAGCTTGAACACCCTTGAATGCTAGTTCCACAACTTGCAAGATATGACTCCTTTTCTTATGAAACCAAAAAACCAATTTTTTCTAAGAACTTAAGGAGAGTTTTTGGCTGATTTCTTGAAGCAAGAATGATGTACACATGCCCTCAAATTCGTCCAACATATATCCCACCAAGGCAAAAAAAAAAAGCACATGCAACTAGCTTAAAAGAAAGATCCATTTGATTTCTATAATCAAAAGCTAGAAGACACAAGGCATCTTCCTTTTCTTTTAAGTTCTTAATGCATTCTTTTCCTTCCAATATGGCTGATTTTATGATGACAAATGAAGTGCTAGTGAGTTGTTATTATTTATAAAACTTAGATAATAAAAGCTTATAAATAATACATCTTCTTATTTCTTAAATGGGATAACATTTAACCCATAATCATATACATAAATAAACCATCTAAATATACAATCTTAATTGTATAATTATATATATACATATATATATATATATATATATATATATATATATATATATATATATATATATAACAATATATATATTTTTTATTTAATTTACCAATTAAATTAAATAAAAGGCTTACTTATAAATCAATTAAATCGTTTAACAATTTAAACAATTTAATTGTTACAGTTAATTAATTCATCACATATGAATTATTAATCAACCTTTAATTTTGTAGTTATTATTATTTACCTCAAATAATAATAACCTACAAGATTAAATTGCAAGTTTAGTATCATTTGATGTTAAATCAAATTTAACGTTCTAAATGATCAATTGGTGTCAAACTTGTTGTTGGTGTGACCCTATATGATCATGTATTATTAGTAATATCATTTTATGATCATCCTTGGGCATATATAACTAACATAAACCTCTTGGATCATAACTGCAATTCCAGTTGCTTGTTCTTCCCGTGAAGAACACTCAAGAAATGAAGCTAGAAACTTGGTTACTAACCTTGGTTTAGTTTAATATCTTGAATTCTTGCTAAAAATCTTCTTGCTCTCCTAACTCGTGAACCTTCAAGTCCCGTAGCTCCAGAATTCTCCAGAGATTTCTTCTGATTTCTGGTGAAGGAAATGAGATATTTCCTCATATTTATTATTCATATTTGCAGTTTTGGTCCCTCTAGTTCACTTCCTTGAACTTTGGCCACCAAAAATCAATTATCTTTTCATAGAATCTAATCTTTCACATTTTTAGTCCTAAACTATAATAAATTTTTATAATAATTTCTGCATATGGTCAAATGACCAATTTACCCTTTTTATGGTAAAATGACTGAATTACCCTTACAACCATAATTTCTCATAAAATTTACATATAAAACTTAAATTACACACATCTTAGTTTACATATTTATATTATAATTTTTTTTTTGTCGTTTCAACTACCTCCCCCTAATTAGGATTCCGTCTTCGGAATCGCTTCATAATCTGTAAAATTAGGGTATCTTTTCTTCATGCTTTCCAAAGTTTCCCATGTCAAATCCGAGCCCAGTGAATGTTTCCACTTGACCAATACTAGGTCAATTTCTTTGTTCCTTAGCTTCTTGGTTTTCACCTCTAATATCAATTCTGGTTCTTCAACTAGTCTGTTGGGTGTTTCCACCCTTATTTCTTCTAAAGGAATGGTTAACTCCTTCTTCCCAAAGTACTTCTTGAGATAACATACATGAAATGTATCATGTATTCCTTTGAGTTCTGGTGGTAGTTCTAGCTTGAATGCTTGCATACCAACTCTTTTCAAAATTTTGTAGGGTCCAATATATATTGGGCTCAACTTCCCTATCTTGCCAAATCTTATCACCCCCTTCCAAGGTGATAATTTTATCATCACCAAATCACCTTCTTTTAGATCATAGAGTATTTTCTTTAAATTTGAGTAGCTTCTTTGGCGATCTTGCGCGGCTTTCATGTTGGTCTGTATCACACCAATCTTTTCATTCGTCATTCTTACAATTTCTGGCCCAGTGAGTTTTGTTTCACCAGCTTCTAACCAACACACTGGTGTTCTACACTTTCTACCGTATAACGCTTCATAAGGTGGCATCTTGATGCTTGAGTGATAACTGTTGTTATACGAGAATTCTACCAATGGTAGATGCTCATCCCAATTACCTCCAAAATCGATGCCGCATGATCTCAACATATCCTCCAACGTCTGGATAGTACGTTCACTTTGTCCATCCGTTTGAGGGTGATAGGCTGTACTCATCTTAATTCGAGTTCCCATTCTTTCTTGTAGAGAATCCCAAAAATTGGACGTGAATCTAGGATCTCTGTCTGAAACTGTGGACAATGGTGCTCCATGAAGTCTGATCACTTCATCAATGTACAGCTGAGCTAGTGCTCCAAGTGGTGTAGTTTCTTTGATCGCGAGAAATAAGGCGCTTTTGGTCAGTCTATCGACAATGACCCATATACTGTCATGTCCTCTTCGCGTTCTTGGCAGCCCCATGACAAAATCCATGGTCACTTCTTCCGACTTCCCTGCTGGTATCTGCAACGACTGCGCATTACCATACGGCACCTGATGTTCTGCTTTTACTTGTGCACAAGTCTCACAGTGGGTGTAACACCCCTTTCTCAAACCGTAATTTAATACATTTTATAATACAAATATCTTACAAAGCGTGACTATGAAAAAGTCACTTAAATTTTTTTTTACAAACATATTCTCAAGGGGTATTACAGACTCAATACAGAAAACCATAATTTAAACTTACTGTATTTCATACTGGTCCCACTCCAACTCCTGTTCATCTCACCTAAGTACATAGCATTTAAAAAAAATAATACGTGAGACATAAAGTCTCGTGAGTAATGTGGGTTTTAGACCCAAAACTTTTCTGCTTTAAAACTTGACATATAAATAAGTAAACTACTAGAACTTATTTCATAATAAACCTCAAATCTCTTTTCTTTTCTATCTTCAAAACTCAAAAATACTTTCTTTCTCAAAAACTACTTTCTTTTATCAAAACTTTATTCTTTCTCAAAAACTACTTTCTTTTATCAAAAATGTATTCTTTCTCAAAACTGATTTCTTTTTTTTTTTTTTTAAAAAAAACTGCTTTCCTTCTTATAACTGCTTTCTTTCTCATTTACTTGTGACCAACTGAAACTCATGAATTAATTTAGTTTAATTCATTCTACTAGCTCCCCTCGCGGGACAGAACAGATCCGCCCGCTAGGTTATGCTCATTCTGTCTCCCCTTTGTGACATGGAACGGATTCAAGCACAAGGGTATACTAAGCTAGACAACTACTTCGCGATGGGAGGTACTATCCCAGTAGTGTCTTCTGATCCACCGATTATGTGGGTGATCCTAGTCCGGACAACTGGCTCTTACTTCTTTCTTTCTTTAATTCTTATCTCATCACATCTCAAATTGGTCAAAATGGGACACAATTTATAAATAACTCATACTCATACACTTTATAACTCTTTACTGAAAATACTTTCAAAACTAATTTTGACAACTTAGTTCACATAAGGAACTTCTTTCAAAATACTTTGCAAACTATACTTCTTAAAAATCTGCTTGAAACACTTAGCCCTTGTATAGAGCTACTTTAAAAAAAACTATTTTCCAAACTTTAGTATTTGCAAACATTTGGAAATCTTACTTTTGTGAAAATATCATTTTTCTATGTACTAGAAAAAAATCCTCATAAAACTCACCTTAGCTAGTTAGAGAAGTCTAACTAGGATTACTCCACTCGATTGCCCCTTCCATTCCACAAATTTACTCTTTAATTACCTAAGGAGTTCATTAAGATTTTATTAAAACATTTAAGTCTTAACAACATGTAAAGACCACTTAATCCCCCTAAATATACTTATTTTTTTATGTTTTCAAACTATATTAAACATATACCAAAGGTTAGGGGGTCAAACTACTCAAATCGGGTCATAACGGGAGTGAATTGCATGAATTCGGGTCACACGGGTCGTGTAGGAATCACACGGGGTCGTGTAAAGCTTCTAAGATGTCCAAGATACTGCCTCATTTCACACGGGGTCGTGCCAGATTCACACGGGTCGTGTAGAATCCTGCAGTCCCATTTTCAGCTTCCAATTTTTCACTAAAAATCATGTATCGGGTTCGTTTTAACTCCAAACTTCACCAAATTTTGACCATAGGTTCTATTGACCCTCTATTATGTGAAGGAAATGTTTTCACTTCTATTAAGTCCTTTAAAGTCCATGACTTAATAATTAAGACCATAGGATGGCACAAGAGCTCTAAGGAAGCTCATATGTACATCGACTCGAATTTTAAAGTCCAGTTTTGTCCATTTTATATCCATACATTTATATAACTAATGGGTGACTTAATTTAGGGTTTTACAACCCAAAACATATCTCAAATCATTACCAAGCTCATATCTTCACTCACTAACTCCTATGGGTTTCATCTATGGAATCATCAATTCCATTCCACTCGGCAAAATTCCAGTTTTTATTCAAACTTCCATTTTATTAATTGGAATTCATAGGAAACCACTTCCAATGGTTTATTCATACATAAACATCATTTATGACCCATTACATGACTAAAACCATCATCTTAAACATTGTTGAATTGCAAGAGTTGGATCGTGATTCAAAATGCGGAATAATGTAAATAAACTAGATCAAAACAGACGATATGAAGAACTGATGTTGAATGATTAACAATGCAACTCAAGAACAATTCAATGAGAACTATTCTGTATGAGCGCCGTAAAGAGATTACAAAAGTTAACCCTAACAGGGTTACGAATAAGCTATATAAACAAAAACTAAGTATGGAATGACAGACCCATTCCATAACCGATAGCTAAAATATAGGCTACAAATCAGGCAACAGATCCGATTAGCATATTTGACTCAATCTTAATTAATGACTCAACAATCTCCCCCTTTGAGTCAAAAATGCGATTTCTCATCATTCTTCAAGTTTTACTTCGCTTGTTTGTCTGTCAAACACCTTCGGAATGATTGCCAGGATCCTTTTTCGGAATGCAATGTACCACCTCAACATGTCATTGACGCAGGTTTTATCTTCAGTGGTGTTGGAAGGCAGTTTGTTGATGATGTGAAGAATATGTTCCAACACTGGAGTCCTGTAAAGATGTTTGTCCAAAAGAAAGAATATTCTTTTAACATTCTCGAGGCCTTCCTTAGAATTATATGCCACACTCCAGTTTGAGTTGGCAATTTTTCCGATTTTACGCTTGCTCAGATTCTTGGGAGGAGGACGTCTCACAGTTAAAGGAGCTTTATCCAGAACACCAGCAACTTCAACATCGAGCTTTGCCACTTCAAGGATGTAGTATCCAAGCATCTTTTTGACATGATCAAAGAGAGGTTGATACTTATGTTCTCTTGACAGGATATTGAACAAAGATATCCAGTCGAACGGATTCAGAAATGGAAGATCAGCAAGAGAAAATTCCATCTTTTCTTTATCATCTCCTCTCAAAGCCAAGAACCTTGCGTTCATGAAAGGAACAATAACCTCAGGAAGACGTGGAGTCAGCTGCACAATCTTCTTTAAACTCCATGTCAAATGTTGAGGACGAGCATTCTTCAGATAGAAAGTGAATAACAAATCATTCACTTCCGAACTGGAAAGGCGAGTGTCTTTAAGTTCCGCAAATCCTCGGAACAGGAGAGCTTTTGCAGTCATCGGAAAATCAAACTGCGAGTTTACATCATTGCTTGTGTTGTACGAGGCTATTGGTTGAAGCCAGTTCTCCACAGGCTCAGTAATTGCTTCCATTGTCATTCTTTTGTAGTGCCATGGAGGAAACAACGACATTTGAGTTTGAAGAAGTAACTCAGCTTCTCTTTTGGCAGCTTCCTCAGCATCAAGCTTCCGAGTTAGGTTGAGAATTTCATCAACTTCCGTTTCCCTGACCGATTTGGTGGCGTTCTGATTCGATTCATCTTCTTCCACAATTTTCTTGCCTTTGTCTTTAGATGGACCAGGGATTCCTTCGGCATTTTTGTTTGATTCAATCGGAGTGTCTTTCTTTGGAGACTCCTGATTAAATATGCTTTCTTCATGTATGTCGTCTCCCCCTTGTTTCGGAGAGGCAACACCTTCCGAAACACCCTTCAATGCGGCAAGAAGATTGAAGACAGGATGAAGCTTGAGGGTCAGATGTCGGCGCACCTGAGGGTTGAGAATCGGATCAGAGTCTTCAACAATCCTATGAAGAAAGGAGTCAATTTCCGATACACCACTTCGAATAGCTTTGTTCTGTGACAAGGCCGATGTGAGAATGGCAGACTGGTGACGGAGATCGGTCTTTAGGAGCTGAATTTTAGTTTCTTTGGCGGCCACTTTATCCATCAAATAATTTTCTGAGGCCAAATCGGTCCTCAGTTGATCAACCTTAGCATCCATAGAAGATGCCCAGTCGGAATATTGTTGCTTCAATTCCGAACGTAAGGTAGAGAGTGCCTCTTTTTCAGTCTTCATAGAGGTGCCGAAGTTGGAGATAACCTGATTCATACCTTCAATGTTCCGAGCATGAGAGTCATGGAAATCTTGAGTGAATTTAAGGACATCTCTTTCCAGTCTGCCAATCGAGTTGGCTGAGTCTCGCATTTGTGCTTCAGATTTCTCAATGTGGGAGGAAAATTGACGCATGAGACTGACATTTTCGGTGATCAAGGTATCCACCGAGTCCTTGTGAGCATCCAATTGGGATTGCCAATCGGAGACGGAAGGATGGGACTGGGATTGGAGAAGTAAATCCAGTTTGGCAGAAATTTCCGAGAGCTGTTCAGATGTCATCGGAACAGAAGAGCTGGGTGGTTCAGTTTGACATTAGATGGAGATTCAAGGAAATCAGAAAGATCATCCTGATCATCATTAACCAAAATATCTTCGTCTTCATCAACGTCGGTAGGGAGGTTGTGAAGAGGTGAATTAGGAATGGAAGGTTGTTCTGGAGATAAAGATGGAGACTTTTGAGTGTTTGTAGGTCGGAGAGGTGAATGTTCAGGTGTAGATTGTGGACTTGAATGAGGAGTTGTTTTTGGTGTGGGGTCATGAGGCGGTGATTGGGGAGGAGAAGGTTTGGGAGGTGGAACATCGTCGAGGTTTTCAGCAATCGGAACATCTCGCGGAGGGGTCGGAATTGGATGAGAATCGGAGAGTTCGTTTTCCGAATCATAGGACTGAACAAACTTTCGGAGTCTTCGTGGTCGTTTGTGTTGTTTCTCCGTGTCAGATACAGCAGTTTTGCCCTTTCGTTTGACATTTTTCTTCGGATTTTCAAGTCTGTCAAAGGCGACTTGATGAGTTTGATCAACAGCACGAATTCCGGATGGAGGTATTTGTCGATATGCAGCAATGCAGTGCACACCATTCGGAACGCGATCCAACATTGTGATCGGAATGGATCCGATGAAATCAAAATCCTCCGATTTTGTGGTTGCAAACTGTGTGGTTGAGAGAGTCGGAATGACCGCCAAGACAGAATCGGTCATGATATGGAGATGATGTTGCTCAATGGCCCTTTTTACCACAATGGTCCAAAATCGAGCACAAGAGATTTCAGAGTGTCGATTTTTGTAGTTCACGCTCTCTACAAATTGGCTCCAAAGAATGGACCCGTAATCCAGGTTGATATCATGATAGAGGCCATAGAATAAAGAGTAGAAGAGCTTACTTGCACTGTCTGTGCCTGTCGTACGTTCAGAGAAGCTCTTGAACAGTATAGTGAAGAGAAAATTCCACAGAGGCGGTAGGCTCTTCTTTGTGAACTTCGATAGTTGTGTGATATCACCTTTGTAACCTAGTTGATAGAACAACCGTGGAAGAGTAGAAGGCGAAAGGGATTCAGGGTCAATAAGATCGGTTTGATCAGCAAACCCTAGCAATTTCCCAAATCGAGACTTGGAAATGCGTGTCTTGATTGAACCAACCTCAAACGTAACAACATCGTCAGCCTTGTTGTAGAATGCAGAGGAGTATGCAGATGAGAGATACACGATTGGAACCTCCTCTGAAGCAGTTAGGGCTTTGCTAATCCTCGAGAATTTGAGACATTCAATCATCGGCTGAAGAGTTTCATTATACTTCGATGAATGAAGATCAATAATCATGTTCTGATTTTGTTTGATCTTCAACATTAGAGAAGAGGAAGTATTTTCATTTGCTGAGGATGAGCCAGCCATTTGAGAGTTCTTGAATGTACGGGAGAGAAAGAGGGTTTTGAAGATGAAGAGTTCTATGCGTGAGAGATGAAGAGCGGAGAAACGTAAAGAATGAGCCAAATACCTTTTAAATATCCTTTGAGGAGATTTGGAAAAGGAAATCCCGCTTCAGCCGATTACGTTTCCCAAGAATCACGCCGTATCATTATGAGTAACCCCCAAAAGTCGCATTGCAGGCGCGTGAAAAGCGATAAAGTAGCTCCTGCACAGATGACGTGCACAGATGACGTTGTAACCGTTTTTTTTTTTTTTTTTTTTTTTTTTTTTTTTTTTTTTAAAGAGGTTGAGTGGTAAATCAACCAGGGTGAGAAAAAAAATCAAATTATGATTTTCGTGCAAGAGTGTGTCAAAGAAAAAGAAAAAAAAATCAAGATTTATTTGGTAGTCTGTGATGTCGGAATGACATAAAACTGAGTGATCCCGGGCAATGATCGCTTCCTTTAGAATCAAGAGAGATTCAAAAGTGGTTGAGTGGTTTCCCGTTGAATTACGATCAAGTGATTGTGAAGAATCATTGAAAGGTTTCTTTTAAAATGAAGGCTCATTGGGTTGGGTTAAACTGTCTCTCGGATTCCGAAAACGGGAGAAATGCTCGAAATCGGAAGATAGTACTTGTCTGACCAGGGTAGTCATGAAAACAAGTAACGGTGAGGATGAGTTTGACTGACTTGGGAAAGGCTAGGAAATCTCAAAAAAAAAAAACTGGATCTTTTTGGATAGAAATTACTAGGTTTGAGTAGATTTCATAAAGACCACGCAAAAGTGAAAGATAGAGATTCCCTTTTTAAAGTTTTCGTCAATTCCTTAGTGGGTTCGGATTTTTGGGTTTCATTCGGAATGATGGTAAAAACAATTCCGAAATCATAAACACAGAATTTGTGTAACCATCAGTATTCAGTGGTAATGCGGAATACCTTCATAAGGGTTACAGTTATATGGGAGTGTAAGTAATATGGAGAAATAATAGAAAGGGTAAGAGAGGTTGATGAGTCTCACAGCGCCCCATGGTAAAAATGAGTTGCGATCTTTGACTAGAATTGCCGAAATCATATATTGAAATTGGTTGAGATTTCAATAATCATGGATATTCGTTTTTGGTACAAAGAAAGTAGGATAAGAAGAAACCCATCAATTCAAAATAGTTACAAAAAAATTGTATTTGTGCTGATGAATGCTGACAAGGACGTGGCTATCATGAGAAAACATTTAATGCTCAGGCGAAAAAGAAAGGAAAACGTCCAATCATTTGCTAATCAGCCGTCTTCGCCTTTATGACACATAATAATGACAGCAGGCTGCATCATTACTTCAAAAAGTAATTAAATATGCACAAGTGGAAGCTTAACCGGTGCCAGTCTTGCCTATAAAAAAGAAGCATGGTTAGTAGAAAACATCCATATCCAGAAATTTACCACCAAAAGAGAAAACACATGGCGCTTCGACCCTACAACCGTAATGACAAGGTGGAGGTCAAAATGCAGGAGGGTGAATACGCCGGAGGAATCTATGGCGGTGTTGTCACAAGAGCGTGGCATCACCAGTATGAGGTCAGAATGACCACACTCAACAACAACGAGGGCGGCGGGCCATTGATCGTCCCTACAAGCTACCCTTTTCTGCAGCCTGTCCCACCAAGAATTTTGGTGGAGTTCAAGCAGTTCGACCTTGTTGAGGTCTGGCATAGAAGAGGATGGTGGCCGGCGGTGATCATTCGGACCACTCCCCACAACCAGTTCCATGTGGGACTGGCTGATGGAAGTCGTCTTTTTGTTGATGAGAGTGAACTGCGCCTCTACCAAGCTTTCCATCCCGGTGATCCCCCTATGTGGCATTATTACAAGCTTTAGGTTGAAGTGGTTAATGTTTTGCCTTTTGATGTAATGACCTTTGTTCCTTTAGCTTGAATAAGATGTTGTTTTCTTTTGTTTGATGAGTTCTGTTTTAATTCTGTTTCTGCATTCGTATGGATATCAGCAAGGAGAACAAAACAAAGAAGAGAAAAAGAAAATGAAACACACACCACAATATTTTTGATATTTTGATATATAAAAAGAAAAAAAATTTTTAATGAAAATATTTTGAAGAAAAGAAAATGGCTGAAATAGAAAAGATACAGAGTTTCAGAAAGGATACATGCATTCCGATTCATTCTTGTCTAAATTCCGATTCCGAGACATTCCAAATGTCGGAATCAATCGGAATCTCAGTTAGATATCGGAACGGATTCGGCTTCCATCATTCCGAGACCATGAAGAATTCTGTTGAATGCTAGTTCAGGAAGGGCTTTGGTGAAGATGTCAGCAAGTTGATCATTTGAGCGTACGAAATGAACCTCGATGTTGCCGTCTTCAACATGATCTTTGATAAAGTGATATCTGAGTGCAATGTGTTTAGTCTTTGAGTGTTGCACTGGATTGTGACAGATCCGAATTGCACTTTCAGAATCGCAGTAAAGAGGAATACGTTTCATATTAACTCCATAATCTCTTAGTTGATTTTGAATCCAGATAATCTGAGAGGTACATGAAGCGGCAGCGATGTATTCAGCTTCAGCTGTTGAGAGTGACACGCAAGTTTGTTTCCTTGATTGCCAGCTTACGAGTTTGCCATCAAGAAGTTGACATCCTCCTGAAGTGCTTTTGCGATCTAATCCACAACCACCAAGATCAGCATCGGAAAATGCTTGAACAAAGAAACCAGATCCTGAAGGATACCATAGCCCAAGAGAGGTTGATCTTTTGAGATATCGGAATATATTCTTCACAGCATTGTGGTGTGGCTCTCTAGGATCTGCCTGAAATCTTGCGCAGTAACAAACCGCAAACATAATGTCAGGTCTGCTTGAAGTGAGATAGAGAAGTGAACCTATCATTTGACGATAAAGAGTGATATCTGCTGCAGGTTTGTCTAGTGAAGGAGTGAGTTTTGTTCCGAAAGCCATCGGAACTTTGACTTTAGAATCTCCCTTCATTCCGAATTTCTCTAAGAGAGACTTGGTATAAGCTTCCTGATTGATGAATATACCTTCTGAGCTTTGTTTGATGTTGAGGCCTAGAAAGAAATTGATTTTGCCCATAGAGCTCATTTCAAATTTTGTCTCCATCAGTTTCCGGAATTCAGCTGTTAGGCTTGGGTGAGTAGATCCGAAAATGATGTCATCAACATAAATTTGAACAATCATCAGGTGACCTCCTTCCTTTTTGCGAAAGAAAGTTGGGTCGACAGATCCTTGCTTGAACTTGGATTGCTTAAGGAACCTGGTTAAAGTCTCATACCAAGCTCTTGGAGCTTGTTTCAGGCCGTAAACAGCTTTGTCTAATACATAGCAATGATCAGGATGTTTACTGCTCACAAAGCCTGGTGGTTGCTCAACATAGACTGTCTCTTCTAATTCTCCATTCAGAAAAGCGCACTTGACATCCATCTGATAGACCTCGAACCCTTTATGTGCTGCATAAGCAAGAAAAATCCGAACGGATTCAAGTCTGGCTACTGGTGTAAAAGTTTCTTCATAATCAATTCCTTCTTCCTGACAGTACCCTTTGACAACCAGTCTTGCTTTGTTTCGTATGACATTCCCTTCTTTGTCCAACTTGTTTCGAAAGACCCATTTCATTCCGAGAACGGATGCGTTTTTCGGTGTCGGAACCAATCGCCACACTCTGTTGCGTTCAAATTCGTTTAACTCATCTTGCATTGCTTGAACCCAGTCAGCATGATCAAGTGCTATTTTAACTGTTTTTGGTTCAACCTTGGAGATAAACGAATGAAACATGCAAAATTCCACTTTAGAAAATAATGCGGCTTGCTTTTCTTTAGCTTGAGCTCGAGTAAGAACACCAGCAGAAGTCGTTCCGATGATTTGAGATTTTGGATGATCTCTTGTCCATTTTATCATTGGAGGATAATTTGGATCATATTCAGGATTAATTTCTGAAATGATTTCTTCTGCTTCCGAATGTACCTCTGACTGTGTGTCAAGGTCATTATTTTCAAGGTCATTCTCCCCCTGGAAGATTGCATCGTTTCTATTATCAGGATGATCTTGTTCAACTGGTAGAGTGGTTGATTCGGACTCAAGAGTCATACGCTCCCCTTGACTAGTTGATGAACTCTCCCCCTGGATTGGCGCATCTGCAATAGGAGTTGGACTCTCCCCCTGGATTGGTGCATCAGTAATGGGAGTTGGAGCATTGTTCGGAATCGGAACATCAGAGGAGTGTTCTTGTGGAGATTCGTTTTCACTAACTGTATTTTCTATAAGCTTCAACAATTCATCGCCTTGGTTATCTCTTGCGTTTGCTTCTGATGTTTTTGCGATTTCTTGGTCATCAAACAGATTCAGAAATTCCTCATATAGATCCAGAAGAGGAATTGTAGACGTATTGGATTCAGGAAAGATTTCTTCAGACTTGATTCTAACGTGCTTTGCTCTGGAATTATATCTATCATCAAAGGTGATGTAGTATGTTTCTTCAATCTTTCGAGATCGTTTGTTCAGAACACGATAGGCTTTTGAGGTAAGAGAGTAGCCCAGAAAAATGCCTTCATCAGCTTTTTCGTCCCATTTAACTCGTTTTTCTTTCGAGTTAAAAATGAAGCACTTGGATCCAAAAACATGAAAGAACTTGACATTCGGTTTTCTCTTGTTAAGGATCTCATAGGGAGTGAGATTGAATCGTTTCGTAATGTTTGATCGGTTCTGAGTGTAACAAGCAGTTGCGATGGCGTCGGCCCAGAAATATAAAGGAAGTTTTGCGAAAGAGAGCATGGTTCGAGCAGCTTCACACAAAGAACGATTCCGTCTTTCTATAACTCCATTTTGTTGAGGAGTGTAAGGGGCAGAGAAGTTATGAGTGATTCCTTTATTGACGAGAAAATCATCTAGAACTTTATTTTTGAATTCTGTCCCATTATCACTTCGTATCATTCGAACTTGTTTTCGGAGAAGGAGTTCTATCTGCTTGATAAAGTTAATCATGTTGATTGCCGCTTCAGATTTTTGCTTGAGAAAGAACACCCATGTGAAACGAGAGAAGTCATCCACCACAACCAGAATGTATTTGTTATGAGCGACGCTTTCGATAGCAGATGGACCACAAAGATCAATATGCAAGAGTTCCAGAGGTTCGATGATCTTTGTGTTGATGATTGTAGAGTGGCTCTTCCGACTTTGTTTTCCTAGCTCGCATGCGTCACAGAGTCGGTCTTTGTCGTACTTGAGTAGCGGTAATCCACGCACAAGATCACCAAGTACCAGTTTATTAATATCACGAAAGTTCATGTGAGACAACCGCCTGTGCCAGAGCCAACTATCATCGTTCGTAGCTTTAGTGAGTAGGCAAATAGCAGGTTTTCCTTGAATAGGTCTCATATCCAAGGGAAACAATTCTCCTTTTCTCTTTGACTTCAATATAATCTTTTTGGAAGCTTTCTCAATCAGTTCGGAACCTTCTTCATCAAATGAGACTTTGAGACCAGTTCCGACAACCAGTTGTGAGACACTGATCAAGTTGTGCTGAAGTCCTTCCACATATGCCACTTTGCGTATCGAAATTTCACCATTTGTGATCATGCCATAGCCTTTGATGTTGCCTGTTGCATTGTTCCCATAACTGACTTTTCCTCCATTTGTCAGTGAGCGATATTCTCTTAATTCCTCCTTCCTTCCAGTCATATGACGTGAACAGCCGCTGTCAATGTACCATTCTGGATCATACTGTTCGTCACGTAGGACCTGCACAAGTTAGAGAGATTTAGGAACCCAAACCAGTGTGGGCCCATGTGAGAATTTTCTTGCGATAGGAAAAGTGCACGATCTTTCAACCCAAAAAGATTGTCTCACAGATGGTATATTTTTCTTATTTTCAATTCGGAACACTTTTATTTTTGTGGGTTGCCATTGTTGTTTAGCAAAACGAGATTTCTTAGGAGTAACTGTGTTCGAAACTTGATAATAATGAGTTTTCTGAGTGTGAGAACTAGAAAAAGAATTTTGATTTTTAACCGATTGAAGAGAGGGTTTTGATTTGGAAGCAACAGTTGGATGAATCTTGTGGATTTTAAGATCCTGAGTGGTTTCAGGATAGAGTTTTCCCTTCCCTTTTGAATCCATTGAACTGGGAACACGTGTAGGAGTCTTTGTTGTGGTAATTGAGACAGATGGTTTAGATACTGGTTTTGGTTTTGGAGTGGGCTCAACTTTCCAAGTAGGAATTGGGTTGGCTTTCTGGGTTGGGTTTGAGTTATTTTTGTTTCTCCAGAACTGTTTTCTCTCTTTCAGATTCTTTTTATACCTGGCATTCATTTGTTTCCTTTTGGCAATCAGCTCTTCAGGAGACTTATGAACACAAGATGTTGAGCCGTGATGGGAGTCGGATTTGAAAGTATTCAATTTAGAGTTCGGAGAGATAGGTTTCAAGTTCTTTGCACCCCATGAGCCATTTTGAGAAACAGGATTTTTACAGTTCAATGAACCAGAAATATAATTGCCACGAGACTTCCACGAGGTCATTTCGGAAAGACCTTTAGTCTCATCTGAGTTGTCAATTGGTTCCGACCAAAAGAAAGAATCACAAACATCGGAATTATCGTTATCGACTAGGACTTTGAGTTCAGTTACATCTTTTGTGTTTAAGCCTGGTTTAACAAAAACTTGATTTGGTACAGTTTGAATTTTTGGAAAAACAGTAGCTTGTTCGGTTAAAGTGTGTGATTTTTCTCTTTCAACAATTCTCGCAAAAGTAACTGAATTTTCAGAAATGAGATTTTTCTTAATTTCAGTAGAGTTTGATACGAATTCCGAACAATCAATTTCATCCTCAACAGATATTTCACTCATATCGCTTTCATCAAAGTCAGAAATATTCTCATTAATAAGAATATTATCGGAATTTAGTTTAGAGCATAGTGAATGAAAATTCTTTAGAGTTGCTGTTTTAATTTCCTCGTGATCATTTTCTGAAAAATATTCTTTGACCATACTTTTATGTTCTTTGGACTGTATATAGCTTTCAATTTTATCAAGTCCAATTCGATAAGCTTCCGAAACCTCATCAGATGAAACAATGGTTTCACACCTATGACATTCTGCATCGATTTCATCCTCTTTCAACTCAAGAAAGGGCAAAATCATTTTGTGTAAACCCCTGCCTATGTCACAATCAAGATGTAATTGAGTAATATTATTGTAAAGACGTTTAGCAATTAAACAAAAAATGTTTCTCTGTTTGACAAGAACTAAATTATCTCGTTTGACATAAATGATATCATCCCGTGCTTTAACTAACTCACTATCCAACGCCTCGATTCTCATTCGTCTCTCCTCATTCTTATTCGATATCCTGCTCAATTGATCATTTAGGTTAGAATTACTTAGACGTGTTCTTTTTAAGCTATCACTCAAACTGGAAACGGTAAATCTAAGATCATCTAATTCTGCATCATAACTAGAAGAGCAAATATTTAAAGAATTAAGGATAGAGCGTACCTTTTTGACCACAGCCTCACATTCTTCAACTTGTTCATGTATAGGCTTTGCAGCAAAGCAGTTTGCTGAAGCAGGACATCCATCGGTAGAATAACCTCTGCTTTCGGAATGATCAGCTTTCACCATCAGACATCGACCATGTGTTGGATTCCTTACCTCCACATCTTCCGAATCCGTTGACCAGACTTCAACGGCACCAAACTCGCTGTCTTCTTTCACCACGAAAGCTGCCTTGGTAGATGAAGTATCGTTCTTTTTCAGTTCTGCAATCTTCTTTGCATAAAAAGCTTCATCTTTCACCTGCTCCTTCTTCTCAGCTTGTTTTCGGAGCAAACAGTCTTTCACAAAGTGATTCTTGCCGTTACAGTAATGGCAATCATATCCTGAGTCGCCTGCTAGTTTCTTCTCTTCATCATTCTTCTTTTTCTGACTTTCTTCCACAGTCTTTTCAGCATGGAAGCCTCCTTGTCGATTCCGGTTTTTGAATTTGGAGAAGTTTTTCTTGAAGAACTTCTTGGGATTTGATACCATCAAAGCTTTGTCTTCTCTGGTCAAATCGTCATCGGAAAAGTCAGATTCGGAATCAATTTCTGCCGTTTTCTTTCCAGCAGCGACCAGTGCAAGGGAGCCAAGACTGGTAGTTGCTTTGGCTTCCGAAATGATTTCCTTTTCATGGGATTTCAGAATTCCCACAACCTTAGCCAAAGTGTAAGTTTTGAACTGTTCATGGGCTTTTATTGTTGAAACAATAGCCTTCCATTCAGAACGAAGACCATCAAGAAAGGTGACCTTTTGCTCAATGACAGTTCGAGCCAGATTGTATTTTAATAATCGACTTAGAAGATGATTATATCGATTAAAGGTCTGGGTCAGAGTTTCTTCCGAACCTTGTACAAAAGATCCGAAATCGGAAAGAAGAGTGGTCTGAATAGAGTGCTCAAGGTCAGCATCTCCAGAATATAATTCTTTAAGTCGATCCCAGATCTCTTTAGCTGTTTGGCATGAACTAACTAGACGAAGAGTATCTGCTTGAAGAGCAAACCTGATAATTCTAAATGCTTTAATGTTGCACATCAGTTTATCTTTTTCGTCTTGAGGAATGTTTGTGTGAGTGACAAGCAAGTTGTTGTACTCTTTTAGGGTTTTAATAACCCTTCTTGTGTCTGTGTGGACATGGGTTTCTTCAGTAATAGCTTGCCAGATCGTTGCACCATGTTCTTCAATGCCAAGAACATAATCTTCAAAGTGTAACGCCCAGACTTCATACTCTTGAGTGAATAGAATTGGAGTCCTGGTAGTGGATCCAATACTGCTTGAAAGATTAAAAGACTGAGTATGTGAGTCGTCAAAAGCCATTGATACGTTTATTTTGAATGAATCAGTAGTGTAGGTAGAAATCAAAAGGAAGAGTTGAACGTAAAAGATCAAAATTTGATATCTAAGATCGATTGTAACGATGAAGATAATCAAAAACAGATCTGAGAATAACACTAACTCCCGCTCTGATACCAATTGTTGAATTGCAAGAGTTGGATCGTGATTCAAAATGCGGAATAATGTAAATAAACTAGATCAAAACAGACGATATGAAGAACTGATGTTGAATGATTAACAATGCAACTCAAGAACAATTCAATGAGAACTATTCTGTATGAGCGCCGTAAAGAGATTACAAAAGTTAACCCTAACAGGGTTACGAATAAGCTATATAAACAAAAACTAAGTATGGAATGACAGACCCATTCCATAACCGATAGCTAAAATATAGGCTACAAATCAGGCAACAGATCCGATTAGCATATTTGACTCAATCTTAATTAATGACTCAACAAACATGATTTTAAATCCATGGAATCATTCGATTCCAAGTTTTTCCCAAAAACCTCTATTTTTAACATTTATATATAAAAACTGATTTTACTCAAATTTATCAACTAGGAATGATTTATTACTTCTATTATGACATATTAGACTTATCGGGAACCATTAAAACCAACTTATTCTTACAAACCCATTAGTTAGGGTTCTTGAGCTCAAATTCCCATTTCTTGATTTGTAACACATTGAATGGTTAAACTAGGTTTATATGATGATTAAGACACAAATTAAGGCTAGGAATCATAGGATAATCCTCCTCTAGCCACTGAAATTTCGAAGCTACAGTAACCCATCTATGGGAAATGGGTTAAACAACCCTAAAAACATGTTTACTAACCTTATAAGGCTTAGAATCACTAATTGAAGGCTTAATTCTTCAATTCCCGTTGAAGTGTGTTTACTTGATGTTTTAGTGTAACTAGATGGGGATGAATTTCTGGAAGCATCTCATGAAGTTCATGATCCATATTTCCAGATTTCAACCCGAGAAGATGATGAATAGTAGGTGTTCTTACCTCAAATGCTTGGAAACTTCAATTCCATCTTCTATTTCTTGCAAATTCTTCCAGAACTCTTTCTCCCCTCTTGCTCTCTCTAGCTCTCTCTCGATTCTTCCACTGCTTTTTGGAGAATGAGAGCTAAATATTCATATATATATATATATATATATATATATATATATATATATATATATATATATATATATATATATATATATATATATATATATATATATATATAATTTTATATAAGATATTTACACTCTAGACCCTCTCTTCTTTCCTTTTGTTCAAAATTAGTCCCAAGGTTCAAATCTTTTCAAATCAAGTTCCACTTGACACCAACTTAACTTCTTAATAAAATTTCTTAACAAAATGATCATTTTTATGTCAAATGACCAATTTGCCCTTTTTGGTCAAATCTCACTATTCACGCGGTAAAACTCCAAATTTCACATAAACTCTTATTTCTTATATTGTTATCACACAATTAACATATTACTTTACATAATGGTCTTATAATGTGTCAAAAGACCGTTTTACCCTTTTACAACTTTTGCGGGTTCTTACAGTCACCCCTCCTTAAGCGGATTCCGTCCTCGGAATCTTTTTGTAATTTGTGAAATCTGGATATCTTCTCTTCATCTCTTCTAACGTATCCCAAGTTAGGTTCGACCCTAATGGGTGCTACTACTTGACTAGTACTAAGTCAATCTCCTTGTTCCTCAACTTCTTAGTCTGCATTTCTAGAATCACTTCAAGTTCTTCAACCACTCTGCTAGGAGTCTCCACCCTCAAGTCTGTATGCGGTATCACTAACTATTCTTTTTTCAAAGTACTTCTTCAGATAGCATACATGAAAGGTATCATGTATTCCACTGAGTTCTGGTGGTAATTCTAGCTTGATTGCTTGCAATCCAACTCTCTTCAGGATTCTAAATGGTCCAATATACCTTGGACTCAGCTTTTCTCTCTTACCAAATCTGACTACACCCATCCACGGTGACACTTTTATCATCACTAGATCCCTTTCTTGTAAGTCATACAGTCTCTTCTTTAAATTAGAGTAACTCTTCTGTCGGTCTTGTGCTGCTTTCATGTTAGCCTGAATCACTCCAATTTTCTCATTGGTCATTCTAACAATTTCTGGTCCTGTCAACTTAGTCTCACCCGCCTCCAACCAGCATAAAGGAGTTCTACACTTTCTACCATACAATGCCTCAAAGGGTGGCATTTTAATGCTAGAATGGTAGCTATTGTTATACGCAAACTCCACTAAGGGCAGGTGTTCATCCCATCTGCTTCCCAAAATCCATCACGTATGATCGTAACATGTCTTCTACTGTCTGTATTGTTCGTTCGCTCTGACCATCCGTTTGTGGATGATACGATGTGCTTAGCTGAATTCTCATCCCCATTTTCTCTTGTAAAGCTCTCTAAAAGTTAGAGGTAAATCTGGGGTCTCTGTCTGACACGATGGACAACGGTGCACCATATCTTCTTAACACTTCATCTGTATACAACTGGGCTAACTTCTCCAACGGAGTAGTTTCTTTTATGGCTAGAAACAGTGCACTCTTGGTTAACCGGTCCACTATGACCCATATGCTATCACATCCTCTTCTCATTCTCAGTAACCCGAAAATAAAGTCCATGGTTACATCTTCCCACTTTCCGGCTGGAATGTGCAATGACTGAGCATCTCCATGCGGGACCTGATGTTCCGCCTTGATTTGTGCACAAATGACACACTTGGAGACGTATTTTCCTCAACTTTAAACTTAAACTTATATGACTCTTCTACAATCAACTTTCTCAAATCTCCTGCTTTCGGCACCCTAATGCGGGTTCTAGAAGTCTTTAACTCTTGTCTACTTATCTCAAACTGCATGTCTTCCTCGTTTCTCATCTTTCAAATCTATGATTTTTCCAACTTTTTGTTGGACTGCTTTAATCTGTTCTATAATAATGGACACTAGTTCTATACGTATCAATCTTGCATTGATTCTTTTCTCTGGAACTTTTCTACTTAATGCATCTGCTGCTACACTTGCTTGCCTGAATGGTATACAATCTCGCAAACATAATCACTGATCAACTCTAACTATCTTTTCTGTCTTATGTTCAACTCTATTTGAGTGAACACATACTGCAAACTCTTGTGATCAGTGAATAGCTTGCGCTTTGTTCCATACAGGTAATGCCTCCAAATTTTCAAGGCAAATACCATCGCTGTTAGCTCTATATCATAGGTAATATACTTTGTTTCTAGGGCTTTCAATTATCTGGGAACATATGCTATACTCTTACTCCTCTGCATCTACACACAGCTAAGCCCTCTATATGAGGCATTGCTGTATACTTCAAAATCTTCTGTCCCATCTGGTAATATAATGATAGACGCATTACTCGACTTCTTTTTTAATGTAATAAAAGTTTTTACTTATTCTTCTTACTTGAGTAAATTTCATATTTTAAATTTACTTTCTCTCTTTTAATTATAGAAGCTCTATCGCTTCATACTTTATACATTTCTTTAGAAGTTTTACAACTTCTTATATCTACATATACTAGAAGAATTGACTTTTCAAAAGTCAATCGTTGTTCTTGCTTCTTTTATCTTATCTTTCATCTTTAATTCTCAAAGAAATTTTTTTTTATATATTCTTATTTTTATAAGCAAAACCTTTTATATCAAAGATGTTGCTATAATTACTACTAATTTTTATACACTCTCTTATCATCTTGTTGCTTGCATGTATTACTTTTATAAATACATGTCTTGTATCACTCTTTACTTATATCATTTTCACCTTTCGACATATTAACAATTTAAATACTTCTTTCCTTTTTCTTTATAATTTATGAGATTTCAACTTCTTTTACACATTATACTTTCTAATATAGTCATGTCCTTTTTATTTCTCAGCTTTCTTACTGTACTCTTATGAGTACACTTCTTATCTTCTTAGGTACCCCATGTACCATTCTCATCTTATTATTTATGTTTTATTATTTTTCTTGTAGTTCTTATTTCTCACACTAATGTTTGGTTTAGCATTCTATCTCTTGCTTACTTTTTACTTGCTATGGCTAATGCCAAAAATAACATTTACTTCTCTTTTTATTCTGACTGCATTATAACCATATTTCAATAAGGATTGACATTTCTGACTCAGCAATTTCTTGTTTTATCTCATTATACTTATTAAGCATACACTATTTTCAAATTCATATAGATTACTCCCATATATTTTTTTATAGACATTCAGTCTCTATGTCTCATATATTTTACTTATAAACTTCTTAGGTTTGATACCCAGAATTTCTTTTATTATTCTTTTTACCATTTCTCTCTATGTGTCATAAGGCTATATGCCCAACACATTACATTGTTTTTTTTCTTTAAGCTTCATTTCATTACTCTCTTTATTTATATATATCTTAAAGCGATATACGCTACTTTCTTATGTTCCATAACTACTAGTCATGTACCGACCACTTCTCTAATCTTTGGCTACTTTTACCCGTTACTTCCGCTTAGAGGTAGTAACTACCTGTCTCTTTATTTTAGTTCTTATTTCATATTTGACTCTTTGTCTAAGACTTATCTGGATATCCACTTTTACTCTTTATCTCGTGTTATTTATGACTCTCAGTCATTTTTCTCACATTCTTTCGGTTATCCTTTTATCATTCTCAGTTCTTCTTATTTCATATTTATATGGTCACTAAATCTGATTTCAAATGACCATTTCTTTGATAACAGTCTTTATATTCTTTTTTTTTTTTATACTTCTATTGGGTTTGTCTATAATTACACCCATCTCACTTTCTCTTACTCTTTTTGCTTAAATGTTTTCATTCTTCTTTCTTATATGAATTTCATTCATATATCTGTATTCACACTCTTTTCCAATCTTTTTTTTTCTTTGGTCACCGTAGTGACATCACTATTATTATTTTTTTTTTATTCCATAATCATAATTTGTTTCCGTTAAACAACAGAAATTTTCAGTTATACTCTTTCTTTTATATTTGTACTATATACTTCATTACTTCTATTAACATTTTCAATACATTTATACTTTCTGACCATGTCTCTTTTACTGATTCCTTTCATACTCTACGTTATTTCTCGTATTATACGGTGGTTATCACAACCACAAATTTGAACTTTTTTTTTTCGTCATTACCTTTTTATTCTTGTCATCTTATTTTCAGTGCTCTTTACTCATACTTCCTTATGTGTTTTTTTTTACATATACTTTATACTAATTCATATAAGGTATGGGGTTTTCCCCACGACATACTTCGTATTTGTTACTTCATCTTTAATACTTTTCCTTTATACTTTAGTATTTTCATTCATACTTGATTTTCTTACATAGGTATATCGAACCTATACTCCTCAAACCCCTACACTTATCCACTTACAGCTTCACATGATTCCTGTGTGGTTCCACCATACTCAAATATATATCCTGTGATTATGATAGTACGGGCCCATATTATTATAACCACCTATACACATTTGCTTCCAGTTTACCACCAGGAATCATGTTCCACTGTTATGGATTTACTCCCATTTCTACTTTCTTTCTACATCATTCTCAAGTATGTACTCTACTTAACTCTCACGTAGTTTAAGTCTAGGTTCAAGTACTGACGCCTAGTTCGCTTAAACTATGGCTCTGATACCAAAACTGTAACACCCCTTTCTCAAACCGTAATTTAATACAGTTTATAATACAAATATCTTACAAAGCGTGACTATGAAAAAGTCACTTAAAATTTTTTTTACAAACATATTCTCAAGGGGTATTACAGACTCAATACAGAAAACCATAATTTAAACTTACTGTATTTCATACTGGTCCCACTCCAGCTCCTGTTCATCTCACCTAAGTACATAGCATTTAAAAAAAATAATACGTGAGACATAAAGTCTCGTGAGTAATGTGGGTTTTAGACCCAAAACTTTTCTGCTTTAAAACTTGACATATAAATAAGTAAACTACTAGAACTTATTTCATAATAAACCTCAAATCTCTTTTCTTTTCTATCTTCAAAACTCAAAAATACTTTCTTTCTCAAAAACTACTTTCTTTTATCAAAACTTTATTCTTTCTCAAAAACTACTTTCTTTTATCAAAAATGTATTCTTTCTCAAAACTGATTTCTTTTTTTTTTTTTTAAAAAACTGCTTTCCTTCTTATAACTGCTTTCTTTCTCATTTACTTGTGACCAACTGAAACTCATGAATTAATTTAGTTTAATTTATTCTACTAGCTCCCCTCGCGGGACAGAACAGATCCGCCCGCTAGGTTATGCTCATTCTGTCTCCCCTTTGTGACTTGGAACGGATTCAAGCACAAGGGTATACTAAGCTAGACAACTACTTCGCGACGGGAGGTACCATCCCAGTAGTGTCTTCTGATCCCCCGATTATGTGGGCGATCCTAGTCCGGACAACTGGCTCTTACTTCTTTCTTTCTTTAATTCTTATCTCATCACATCTCAAATTGGTCAAAATGGGACACAATTTATAAATAACTCATACTCATACACTTTATAACTCTTTACTGAAAATACTTTCAAAACTAATTTTGACAACTTAGTTCACATAAGGAACTTCTTTCAAAATACTTTGCAAACTATACTTCTTAAAAATCTGCTTGAAACACTTAGCCCTTGTATAGAGCTACTTTAAAAAAAACTATTTTCCAAACTTTAGTATTTGCAAACATTTGGAAATCTTACTTTTGTGAAAATATCATTTTGCTATGTACTAGAAAAAAATCCTCATAAAACTCACCTTAGCTAGTTAGAGAAGTCTAACTAGGATTACTCCACTCGATTGCCCCTTCCATTCCACAAATTTACTCTTTAATTACCTAAGGAGTTCATTAAGATTTTATTAAAACATTTAAGTCTTAACAACATGTAAAGACCACTTAATCCCCCTAAATATACTTATTTTTTTTATGTTTTCAAACTATATTAAACATATACCAAAGGTTAGGGGGTCAAACTACTCAAATCGGGTCATAACGGGAGTGAATTGCATGAATTTGGGTCACACGGGTCGTGTAGGAATCACACGGGGTCGTGTAAAGCTTCTAAGATGTCCAAGCTACTGCCTCATTTCACACGGGGTCGTGCCAGATTCACACGGGTCGTGTAGAATCCTGCAGTCCCATTTTCAGCTTCCAATTTTTCACTAAAAATCATGTATCGGGTTCGTTTTAACTCCAAACTTCACCAAATTTTGACCATAGGTTCTATTGACCCTCTATTATGTGAAGGAAATGTTTTCACTTCTATTAAGTCCTTTAAAGTCCATGACTTAATAATTAAGACCATAGGATGGCACAAGAGCTCTAAGGAAGCTCATATGTACATCGACTCGAATTTTAAAGTCCAGTTTTGTCCATTTTATATCCATACATTTATATAACTAATGGGTGACTTAATTTCGGGTTTTACAACCCAAAACATATCTCAAATCATTACCAAGCTCATATCTTCACTCACTAACTCCTATGGGTTTCATCTATGGAATCATCAATTCCATTCCACTCGGCAAAATTCCAGTTTTTATTCAAACTTCCATTTTATTAATTGGAATTCATAGGAAACCACTTCCAATGGTTTATTCATACATAAACATCATTTATGACCCATTACATGACTAAAACCATCATCTTAAACATGATTTTAAATCCATGGAATCATTCGATTCCAAGTTTTTCCCAAAAACCTCTATTTTTAACATTTATATATAAAAACTGATTTTACTCAAATTTATCAACTAGGAATGATTTATTACTTCTATTATGACATATTAGACTTATCGGGAACCATTAAAACCAACTTGTTCTTACAAACCCATTAGTTAGGGTTCTTGAGCTCAAATTCCCATTTCTTGATTTGTAACACATTGAATGGTTAAACTAGGTTTATATGATGATTAAGACACAAATTAAGGCTAGGAATCATAGGATAATCCTCCTCTAGCCACTGAAATTTCGAAGCTACAGTAACCCATCTATGGGAAATGGGTTAAACAACCCTAAAAACATGTTTACTAACCTTATAAGGCTTAGAATCACTAATTGAAGGCTTAATTCTTCAATTCCCGTTGAAGTGTGTTTACTTGATGTTTTAGTGTAACTAGATGGGGATGAATTTCTGGAAGCATCTCATGAAGTTCATGATCCATATTTCCAGATTTCAACCCGAGAAGATGATGAATAGTAGGTGTTCTTACCTCAAATGCTTGGAAACTTCAATTCCATCTTCTATTTCCTGCAAATTCTTCCAGAACTCTTTCTCCCCTCTTGCTCTCTCTAGCTCTCTCTCGATTCTTCCACTGCTTTCTGGAGAATGAGAGCTAAATATTCATATATATATATATATATATATATATATATATATATATATATATATATATATATATATATATATATATATATAATTTTATATAAGATATTTACACTCTAGACCCTCTCTTCTTTCCTTTTGATCAAAATTAGTCCCAAGGTTCAAATCTTTTCAAATCAAGTTCCACTTGACACCAACTTAACTTCTTAATAAAATTTCTTAACAAAATGATCATTTTTATGTCAAATGACCAATTTGCCCTTTTTGGTCAAATCTCACTATTCACGCGGTAAAACTCCAAATTTCACATAAACTCTTATTTCTTATGTTGTTATCACACAATTAACATATTACTTTACATAATGGTCTTATAATGTGTCAAACGACCGTTTTACCCTTTTACAACTTTTGCGGGTTCTTACAGTGGGATATGTACTATGTGTTAGTTCTATATGCCCAAGGATGATCATAAAATGATATTACTAATAATACATGATCCTATAGGGTCACACCAACAACAAGTTTGACACCAAATTGATCATTTAGAACGTTAAATTTGATTTAACATCAAATGATACTAAACTTACAATTTAATCTTGTAGGTTATTATTATTTGAGGTAAATAATAATAACTACAAAATTAAAGGTTGATTAGTAATTCATATGTGATGAATTAATTAAGTGTAACAATTAAATTGTTTAAATTGTTAAACGATTTAATTGATTTATAAGTAAGCCTTTTATTTAAATTTAATTGGTAAATTAAATAATATATATATATATATATATATATATATATATATATATATATATATATATATATATATATATATATATATATATAATTATACAATTAAGATTGTATATTTAGATGGTTTATTTATGTATATGATTATGGGTTAAATGTTATCCCATTTAAGAAATAAGAATATGTATTATTTATAAGCTTTTATTATCTAAGTTTTATAAATAATAACAACCCACTAGCACTTCATTTGTCATCATAAAATCAGCCATATTTGAAGGAAAAGAATGCATTAAGAACTTAAAAGAAAAGGAAGATGCTTTGTGTCTTCTAGCTTTTGATTATAGAAATCAAATGGATCTTTCTTTTAAGCTAGTTGCATGTGTTTTCTTTTTCCTTTGTGGGTATATGTTAGCCGAGTTTTTGAGGGTGTTTAGTACTTCTTTTCATGCTTAGAAATCAGCCAAAAACTCTCCTTAAGTTCTTAGCAAAAATTGGTTTTTGGTTTCATAAAAAAAGGAGTCATATCTTGCAAGTTGTGGAACTAGCATTCAAGGGTGTTCAAGCTTGTGGTGGATCAACTATAGAGGGATTCTAATTTGATTCCTAGCTATCAAAATCATCCAAACCAAACCCAAGAACAAAGGTTATGATCTTGAACTTAAACTATGTTTGTTCTTCATCTTATCTCTACATGCATGTAGCATGATCCTCTTGAAAATGGAATTTGTGTTCATGATTTTATGCTTCCGTTGCAAACTTTTGTTTTTGAAACTATTACATGAACTATGATTTCCAACAATTGGTATCAGAGCCATGGCTATATTGCATGTTTAGATAATAAGTTTATTTGGATAAACTTGGTTTTTGGAAGCCATGAATGTTCATCTTCTTAAATGAAAGTTTCATGCATGGCTTCTTTGGCAACATGCAAGTATATTATCTATGATTTTATGTAACCAACTATATCTTATGTATGCATGCTTTTGGTTACATAAATTGTTGCCTTAGAAAAACAAAGTGTTGGTTTTCTTATGATTTTATGTGATAAAATGGTGCATAAACAAGCCAAGGACCATATGATGCATGTTTTGTGTTTGTATTCGATTTGGTTGTAATCTATTCTTTTATTCAAATGGTTTGTAATAATAATTAGTTATTTACTTCTTTTATTCATTTTGTAATTGTTAGAATAGTTGTATTTTATTTCATTCACAAAATGTAACAAGAGAAGGAAGTAAGAAAAGATTGCACCCAACAGCAGCACTTTCTGAAGAGCTGCTGTCCAGATTTCAAAAATGTTTTGGAAGTGTTTTATAAATTCATATCTTGGTCATTTGGTGATATACTTGTTGGTAACTTTAATATCTAGTATATACATTAAGTTTCAACAAGTATTAGCATCAATATAGCCAAGAATGAATTGAAAAATGCAACAAAAACCACAATTTTTCCTTCCTGCTGCCCCTGCTGGTCGCAACTTTTGAGGGTCCAGAAGAAAATTCATAACTCACTTTATGAAGTCAAGAAATGGTGGTTCAAGTGTCATTTGGTGATATAAGAAGCTTGGCAAAATTTTAGCCAAATCGAAGATCATTTGGTTGAGTTTTTGTCACCCTTTTGTCCCTAGGTTTGGACTTGATATTTCATGTGTGGCTCACATGAAATATCAAACTAGTTGGCTTGTGTTTATACACCCATGCATGCTTGTGATGATTGAATGTTTTGCTATGATATGTTGTGGATGAAAATAAGATTTTACATGCTAGACAACCTAGATAATTAAACATAATCATCAAGGAGTTTGTATTTTCAAAAGATGACTTTTAAAACATAAGATGTGATAAAATTGGTTTTATTAAAATGGGTTTTGTTTAAAACCTATTAAGTCAAGTTTTGAAAATGATTGAAACAAGAAATAAAATGGAGATTTTATAAACTCTTGCAAACTCCAACCCTAAGTAATAATGGTAATTATTTAGGATTATAAATTGGTTCTAATATATGTGATCAAACTCAAACTTAATATTGGATATTAATTGTAATCTTGACCACAAACAAAGAATCAATAAAATGGAGATTTTATGATTTAGGAACCAATTAACAAAATAAGATTTAATGGTACCATGTTCATTGGATGCATGCAATCTACATGATACCGTATGTTTTTCAAAATTAGAATTGTAAAACATTCAAATCCCTTATGAAATACGAATCAATGCCGTCCCTCTTAAAGACACTCATGTATCACTTGTATTTCCTTGTGGGATAAAGGATACCTAACCACTTGGAGTCTTCTTGTGATACAAGAAGTAGTTTTTCAATATTGATGGGATAAATGACACCTAACCATCAATAGTTGGCAAAACTACACGTCCGTTTAAGTAGGATGATTCGTTTGGAAATCTCTTGTGATAAAGGTCACCTAAGCATTAGAAATCCAAGGCATAGATGGGATCAAACATGCCAAACTTATAAATGTTATAATGGGATCCCATAACTCTAGAAATTATATTTGGATATAATTGGTAAACCGTTACCTACCTTGTTGATTCGAATAGGCGGGATAAAGGATACCTAACCACTTATTCGTGATGCAACTTGGATTCTAGACCTTAATTAATTAAAGTTTATGAAACAAGAAAGGGTATTAATTATTAAGGACTTAATATCATAATTTACTAAATAGAACCTTGTTAATATTTTGTAGATGGCACCAAACAACACACACTCGGCTCCTAACAAAACCTCACTACGGTCTCTCCTTGAAGGAGAAAAACTTAACCATACCAACTTCTTGGATTGGCATCGTAGTGTGAGAATTGTTCTCAAACAAGAAAAGAAAGAATATGTTCTCAATGAACCACTTCCAGAAGAGCCCCCTGCCATTCCTAAGCCCGCACACGATGCATGGCTTAAAAAGATGGATGATTCCATCGATGCATCATGCCTCATGTTGGCAACCATGATTCCCGACCTTCAGAAGGATTTGGAGAATCATTCAGCCTATGACATGATTCATCAACTAAAGGAAATGTTCCAACAACTTGCAAGAACGGAAAGGTTCGAAACTGTTCGGGCTTTCCATGCTTGCAAGATGGAGGATGGGCAGTCGGTAAGCTCTTATGTGCTCAAAATGAAGAGTCACATTGATCATTTGGCACGTCTTGGAGTTGTGATGCCCGAAGAGCTAGCAACGGATATGATCCTTAACTCCTTGACAAAGTCCTTTGATCCTTTTGTCATGAATTTTAACATGAATGGTTTAAACAAGACTATCCCAGAATTACATGGGATGCTAATTACCGCGGAAAAGAATCTGCCTAAGAAAACCACTCAAGTTCTCATGATCAAGGAAGGTGGCACAAAGAGAACTAGACCAGAACACCCCACCAACTCCAAGGGCAAGGGGAAAGCAAAAGCTTTCAAAGGTAAGGGCAAGAAAGTTGTCCAACCTTCCCATCCGCCCAAGAAGAAGGCAAAGGTTGCCAAAGAAGACACATGTTTTGAATGTGGCAAAACTGGGCATTGGAAGAGAAATTGCCCTACTTATCTTGCGGAGTTGAAGAAAAAGAAGGCCGGTGAAGGCACTTCAGGTATCTATGTGATAGACCTAGAACTTTATAATTTATCTCCTAACACATGGGTATTTGATACTGGTTGTGGAACTCACATATGTAATATGTTGCAGGGGTTCAAAAGGAGTAGGCAACTGAAGGCAAATGAGGTAGTACTTCGGGTTGGAAACAATGCAAGGGTTGCGGTGGATTCAATTGGAAGTTTTAATTTATTACTACCTAATGGCTTGTGTGTGACATTGTTGAATGTTTACTATGTTCCTAGCTTGACTAGGAATATTATTTCGGTTGCTAAATTAAGACAATGTGGATTTGATCTTTCCTTTAATAATGATGATATTTGTGTTTACAAAAATAATGTATTCTATTTTGAGGCTAGGCCTTTAAATGGAATTTATGAAGTAAACCTTGATGAAAAGACTAACAATGGCTCTTTATACCACACTTTCACCAAGAAACCCAAATTTGATTTGAGTCAAACCTATCTATGGCATTATCGCCTTGGGCATATAAACAAGAATCGCATATCCCAACTTCAAAAGAGTGGACTTTTGAAGGCAAATGAGAATGACTCATTTGATATATGTGAATCTTGTTTACATGGCAAGATGACTAAAGCTCCTTTCTCCGGAACCAATGAGAGAGCAAAGGACTTGTTAGGAATCATACACACGGATGTATGTGGTCCTTTCAAGCCAATGACTAGATATGGTGAAAGATATTTCATCACCTTCACTGACGACTTTAGTCGTTTTGGATATGTTTATTTGATTAAACATAAACATGAGGCGTTTGAAATGTTCAAAACGTTTCAAAGTGAAGTGGAAAATCAACTCAACAAAACAATTAAAGTTCTTCGTTCTGATAGAGGAGGTGAGTACTTAAGTACAAACTTTATGGATCATTGTAAGACTTGTGGAATTGTTTCACAACTTACTCCACCTGGAACGCCACAACATAATGGTGTGTCTGAGAGGCGGAACCGAACACTATTGGATATGGTTCGATCCATGATGAGTAGAAGTACTCTACCTTTATCTTTTTGGGGTTATGCTTTACAAACAGCTGCTCGTCTCCTAAACATGGCACCTACTAAGAAGGTAGATAAAACGCCTTATGAGATATGGCATGGAAGGGTTCCATCTTTATCCTATCTCAAGGTATGGGGTTGTGAAGCTTATGTTAGACAAGAAGCTTCAAACAAATTAGAACCCCGTTCAACTAAATGTATCTTTGTAGGGTATCCGAAAGATTGTCTTGGATACTATTTCTACAATCCCATCGAGAATAAGATATTTATTTCTCGAAAAGCTGAATTCCTAGAAAACAAGTTTCTGACGGAAGAGGCTAGTGGGAGGTTTGTGGAACTTGAGGAACTTCAGGAACCACAACCTGATACACAAGAAGTTGAATCTAGCATTCAACAAGAAATTGTTGAACCTGAACAAACGGTTGATCAGGAACAAATTGCAACACAAGGTGTTCGCAAATCTGGTAGGGTTCGAATTGAACCAGAAATGTATGGTTACCTTTTGATGGAAGAGGAATGTTATACGATAGATTCTGATGAACCCGTCAACTATCAGAGTGCAATATCAGATCCTGAATCTGATAAATGGCTTGAGGCCATGAACACTGAGATGCAATCCATGCACGATAATCAAGTTTGGAACTTGGTTAATCTTCCCACCAATTGTAAGACTGTTGGGAACAAATGGGTTTTCAAGAAGAAAATCGACGTGGATGGAAATGTTCACACTTTTAAGGCTAGACTTGTCGCTAAAGGATACTCACAGACTCATGGTATTGACTATGATGAGACCTTTTCTCCAGTGGCAATGATCAAGTCGATTAGGATACTTTTTGCCATAGCCGCGTACTATGATTATGAGATATGGCAAATGGATGTCAAGACCGCTTTCCTTAATGGATACTTATTGGAAGATGTCTATATGGATCAACCTGAAGGTTTTGTCGATCCCAAGCATCCAAACAAAGTGTGCAAGCTTAAAAGATCTATCTATGGATTAAAGCAAGCGTCTCGAACATGGAACATCCGTTTTGATGAAAAGATTACGAGTTTTGGATTCATCAAAAATGAGGATGACTCCTGTGTTTACAAGAAAGCTAGTGGGAGCATTGTCATAATCCTAGTATTGTATGTAGATGACATACTTTTATTTGGAAATGACATCCCAACCTTAAAAGGTGTCAAAGCGTTCCTTGAGAGTTGTTTCTCAATGAAGGATCTAGGGGAAGCTGCTTATGTATTAGGCATAAAGATCTATAGAGATAGATCTAAGAGACTTATTGGTCTTAGCCAAAGTGTATATATTGATAAAATCTTGAAAAGGTTCAAGATGCAAGACTCCAAAAGAGGATTCTTGCCAATGCCGCATGGCACCATCCTAAGCAAGTCTCAGTGCCCAAACACTAGGACTGAACTTGAAAGGATGAAACATGTCCCATATGCTTCGGCAATTGGGTCCATCATGTATGCCATGTTATGCACTAGGCCCGACGTCTCATGTGCCTTAAGTATGACTAGTAGGTATCAACAGAACCCAGGTGAAGCCCACTGGACTGCTGTAAAGAACATTCTTAAGTACTTGAGAAGAACTAAAGATATGTTCTTAGTTTACGGCGGTTTGGAAGAAAGCTTAAAGGTAAAGGGTTACACTGACGCAAGCTTCCAAACAGATAGGAATGATTCGAAATCTCAATCTGGGTATGTCTTTATTTTAAATGGAGGAGCCGTGTCTTGGAAGAGTTCCAAACAAGAAGTGATTGCACAATCCACTACAGAATCAGAGTATGTTGCTGCTTCGGAAGCTGCTTAAGAAGCTGTATGGATGAGAAAGTTCATAGAAGATCTAGGGGTTGTTCCTTCCATTCGGGACCCTATAGAAATCTTCTGTGACAATCTAGGTGCTATAGCTCAAGCAAAGGAACCTAGATTGCATCAAAAGACCAAACACATTCACCGAAGGTATAACTACATTAGACATGAAGTTAAGAATGGTGAAATAAGTATTCACAAGGTTCATACAGATCAAAATTTGGCAGACCCATTCACGAAACCTTTGCCCCAAACTAAGCATGAAAGTCATGCTAAGGGTATAGGACTCCGTTTTTCTAATGAATGGATTTGATTTGTGTTTAATGTTTTATGAATATGAACTTATGTAAACGACAAGAATTATGTAATATATGTGACGTGATGTTTCATTCATAATTATTGTGTTTTATTAGCATGTTTAATCCTTGAATAATTTAGTTATTCTAAACGTCCATAGTCGATCATAGTTGTGGGAGCAATTATGAAGTAAGACTAATATGAATTGGATTGGTTGACTTTTATGGGTAAAAGTAGCAAAAGGTTGCAACCAAATTCATAGGTACTTGTCACTGAACAAGTATTGGACTTGACCCGTTTCAAGATCACTCCATGGATCATCATCATAAGTGATTCTTGAATAAAGGTATTATCATTGTATCCTTTGACCTGAGATACATATTTGGGACTCAAGTGTAGAGTGTACTATGCTTTGATATGGTTTACTGTTGTTTTTGAAATACAGACAACCATAAAGGCCATACTCATGCATAGTACTAACTATATGAGAGGCGTATATAGTCAAGACGGGATTTGTTCCTCTTATGTGTTGAGAGTTAGACATCTAAGGCGCCTGTTTGAAAGTTGAACATAAAATGAGAATGATTAAGATCCATGTCTCATGTTCAACAAGATGTCTGTGACAAAGGGATAATTGATAGATAACCTTATACATCAATTAAAGCCTCGTGTTTTCTGAAGAATTGAATGTAGTTGAATGGCACAATGTCATGTGTTATTGGGGGCAGTGAAATGTTGCTAGACGTTTACCACTGTCGATATCATTCTATGATGCAACCTTGTGCAAGTGGGAGATTGTTAGTTCTATATGCCCAAGGATGATCATAAAATGATATTACTAATAATACATGATCCTATAGGGTCACACCAACAACAAGTTTGACACCAAATTGATCATTTAGAACGTTAAATTTGATTTAACATCAAATGATACTAAACTTGCAATTTAATCTTGTAGGTTATTATTATTTGAGGTAAATAATAATAACTACAAAATTAAAGGTTGATTAGTAATTCATATGTGATGAATTAATTAAGTGTAACAATTAAATTGTTTAAATTGTTAAACGATTTAATTGATTTATAAGTAAGCCTTTTATTTAAATTTAATTGGTAAATTAAATAATATATATATATATATATATATATATATATATATATATATATATATATATATATATATATATATATATATAATTATACAATTAAGATTGTATATTTAGATGGTTTATTTATGTATATGATTATGGGTTAAATGTTATCCCATTTAAGAAATAAGAAGATGTATTATTTATAAGCTTTTATTATCTAAGTTTTATAAATAATAACAACCCACTAGCACTTCATTTGTCATCATAAAATCAGCCATATTGGAAGGAAAAGAATGCATTAAGAACTTAAAAGAAAAGAAAGATGCTTTGTGTCTTCTAGCTTTTGATTATAGAAATCAAATGGATCTTTCTTTTAAGCTAGTTGCATGTGTTTTCTTTTTTCCTTTGTGGGTATATGTTGGCCGAGTTTTTGAGGGTGTTTAGTACTTCTTTTCATGCTTAGAAATCAGCCAAAAACTCTCCTTAAGTTCTTAGCAAAAATTGGTTTTTGGTTTCATAAGAAAAGGAGTCATATCTTGCAAGTTGTGGAACTAGCATTCAAGGGTGTTCAAGCTTGTGGTGGATCAACGATAGAGGGATTCTAATTTGATTCCTAGCTATCAAAATCATCCAAACCAAACCCAAGAATAAAGGTTATGATCTTGAACTTAAACTATGTTTGTTCTTCATCTTATCTCTACATGCATGTAGCATGATCCTCTTGAAAATGGAATTTGTGTTCATGATTTTATGCTTCCGTTGCAAACTTTTGTTTTTGAAACTATTACATGAACTATGATTTCCAACACTATGCTATTTTCTTTTTCATTCCTGGCCACCAATAATGCTGCTTCAAATCTTGATATGTTTTCGTACTTCCAGGATGTATAGAATACTTGGATTTGTGAGAATCATCCAAGACTATCTTCCTAGTTGCTCCATATTTTGGGACCCAGATGCGTCCCTTAAAAGTACGCAACCCTTGTGTGTTTGTTTCAAAAGTCACCTTTTTCCCAAGCTTTTCTTTACTTTTATTATCTTCCGTCAAAGCACTGTTTTGAGCTTCTTTAATCTTTTGAATTAATGTTGAGACCACTTCAATTCTCATGGACCTCCCTTTAACAACTTTTTCACGAGTCTTTCGGCTTAAAGCATCGGCTACTACGTTAGCTTTTCCTTCGTGATATATTATTTCACAATCGTAATCATTCACGAGCTCGATCCATCGTGTCTGTCTTAAATTCAATTCTTTTTGAGTGAAAAGATATTGTAGACTTTTGTGATCTGTATAAATCTTGCATTTCGTCCCATACAGATAGTGTCTCCAGATCTTCAATGCAAACACAATTGCAGCCAATTCCAAATCATGAGTGGTATAACGTGTCTCTGCATCTTTTAGTTGTCTAGAGGCGTAGGCAATGACTTTGCCCCGTTGCATAAGTACGCTACCGAGACCTCTATTAGACGCATCGCTGTATACTACAAACTCTTCTGTGCCTTCTGGTAATGATAATACTGGAGCTTCACATAACTTCTTCTTCAATATCTCGAAGGCTTCTTGCTGTTTTTCTCCCCAGACAAACTTTACCTCTTTCCGGGTTAGCTGAGTCAGTGGCACTGCTATTTTAGAGAAATCTTGAATAAACCGTCGGTAATAACCGGCTAATCCAAGAAAACTCCTGACTTCTGTAGGTGTTTTCGGTGGCGCCTATTTCATTACCGCTTCTATTTTTGCTGGATCCACTTTAATACCTTCAGCTGAAACAACATGGCCCAGAAAATGAACTTCCCGCAACTAAAAGTCACACTTTGACAACTTCACGTATAACTGTTCATTCTTCAAGGTACACAGCACTTCACGTAAGTGTACTTCATGCTCCGCTTCACTTTTCGAATAAACCAGAATATCGTCGATAAAAACGATAACAAATTTGTCAAGAAAAGGTTTACAGACCCTATTCATAAGGTCCATAAACACGGCTGGGGCATTAGTGAGGCCGAATGGCATCACTAAAAATTCATAGTGACCATATCGAGTTCGGAATGCAGTCTTACATACATCTTCATCTTTCACCCGTACTTGATGATATCCAGAACGAAGATCAATTTTAGAGAAATAACTAGCTCCCTGCAACTGATCGAATAAATCATCAATTCGTGGTAAAGGATATCGATTCTTGATTGTAATTTTATTGAGCTCGCGATAATCTATACACATACGCATAGTACCGTCCTTTTTCTTGACAAACAACACCGGAGCTCCCCAAGGAGAAAAGCTGGGACGAATAAACCCCTTGTCAAGAAGTTCTTGCAACTGAGACATAAGTTCTCTCATCTCTGTAGGAGCAAGGCGGTACGGCGCACGAGCAATGGGACTTGCTCCAAGAACAAGGTCAATGCGAAACTCGACTTGCCTAATGGGTGGTAACCCAGGTAATTCATCAGCAAAAACTTTAGGGAATTCATTGACCACTTTTATATCCTCCATCTTCTGCTTCTCTTTTTTCCCATTCATCACATAAGCGATAAACGATTCACACCCTTTATGGATGCATTTACGGACCTTAATAGCAGTAATGAGACTTTGCATGTTCTTCCGACGTTCCCCATACATGTAAATTTTGCTACCATCTGGCAGTTTGATCGATACTATTCATTTTCCTCAAAGGATCTTAGCATTATGAGCTCCGAGCCAATCCATCCCAATAACAATATCGAATCCTTTAATCCTAATAGGTAGCAAGTCAGCCTTTAAGATTCGCCCATTAATCTCAATTGGACATTTCTCATACACATGACGTACCGCAACTAACTCTCCATTCGCGACTTCTATTACACAGGTATCATCTAACGGTTTCATTGGTATGTTCAGACGCTTACTAAATTCATGGGACACAAAAGAGAAATGTGCTCCAGAATCAAAAAGAACATAAGCAAGCAGGTTGTGAGTTTACAATGAGTGTACCTGCCACCACGTCCTGATCCTCTTTGGCCTCTTCAAGGGTCATCTGAAACGCTCTCTCTTTCGTCTTTACCGGCTCCGTCTTTTTATTACTTGCAGTGGAAACTAATGTTTCATTTTTTTTCTTTGGACAATTGGTACTAAAATGGCCTTTTTCGTGGCAATTGTAACATTCCACTTCGCTAATATCTTTCACTTTGCAATCTTTGGCTTGGTGGCCCGGAAGACCACATTTGTAGCACCCACTAGTGCCCTTCTTGCATTCCCCACTATGCCTCTTTCCACACTTCTTACATTCTTTGACCTCACTTTGCTTAGAAAACCCCGATGAAAAACGACTCTTCTTGTTTGCTCCAGAGATTCCTGAAGACTTTCGCTTCTCCCCAAAAGCTTGTCGTTCTTTGGCCTTTTTCTCTATCATGCTCTCAACTCTAGCCGCAGATTCAATGGCTTCATCGAGAGTAGTATCCTTGCCAACTTCCAATGAGTAGTCCCCCGGCAACCCATTAACATACCGGTTTATTCTTCCAGCCTCAGTCGGTAATGTATCTTCCAAAAACGGCAACATTTCACAAAACTTCTTAGTGTACTCGTCAACTGTCTGTTTTTCCTTTGCGAGAGCAAAGAATTCATTGACCAAGTTCTCCCGATGCCTAGCTGAACAGAACTTGCCTTTCAACCGCTGAACAAACTCCTCCCAAGACAACACATCCACAAACTCACTTCCCTTGGTTCGGCGGAGAGTATTCCACCAATTAGGAGCTTCCGCCTTTAGCATTTGAGAAGCAAATCCTACCTTCATATCCTCTTCGCAACGACAGATGCGAAGAACTTGTTCCATTTCAGTCACCCATCGAATAGTTATTCGCGGGTCCATCTCCTCGTTGAACTCCTTAGGCCGACAGGACATAAAGTCCTTAAAAGTACAAACTCCCTTAGCCTTGAACTGTGGCTGCGATTTGGAAGAAGAGTCTCCCTGAGAAGAATTATGTGTTGGGTTAGTACCCTCAGGAGCCACACTTTTCTCATTATCTTCATTTTGTGATTTAGATCTTTCGCCTAATCGTTCATCTAGAAGACGAGTCATTTCCTGTCTGGTTTGTACTTGAGAGTCGTGTAATAACTTCTGGATTGCCTCCAAGGTCAATGGAGGTGGATTAGTCTCATCCCTAGAATTGCCATCATCAACGGCTTGGGGCGGTCGAGGAGGAATAGGGGGCCTTGCATTAGGATATGGATTTTCCGCATACGATCCTTGACCACTTCTAGTTCGCATCTTGCTATAAAATTTCAAATACTTTAGTACTTCATAATATATCATAATATTAGTTTACTACTTTTCCACCAGTTTCCAAGTATTCCCTCGCGGCTACACTAGGCTCAATACGCGTCCTGTGATTATGATAATACGAGCCCATATTACCATAATCACCTACACATGTTGTTCCCAATGTTTCTGCTTGGTTCCACTGTTCACTAGTATCAATTAACTACTTTTAACTCATAAATATACTCATATAATTCCATTAACAAATAATGTTTTAATTCTTTAAGACATAAAAACTATGTAACTCACTCTAACTGACTATTTCACAAGCCTAAGCCTAGGAGTGGAATGATCCAATCCTAATTCGCTTAAACTATGGCTCTGATACCAACTTGTAACACCCCAATTTTTTTTTTAAACCATCATATTAGATAAAAGCATGTTTTATAAAATACGGTTCAACAAAAAACATAAAATTTGTTTAAGTACAACAAGGGTGTTACAAATACATACCAAACAACCATTAGTTTAAGGGAAAGGATTTAATCAATACCAATACATGATAGCTATATCCAGCTCCACTCTTTTACACTCTATGACTTATTTTACAACTTCAAAATATCTCACAACTTCGTACCTGAACCTGGAATACATGGCATAAAAATAGAATACGTAAGACAAAATGTCTCGTGAGTTACATGCGTTTTAGACTCAAGCATTTAATCTCTTTTTTTTAAACCTTTTATAAAAATTTTATAAAATAAACATTTGCCGAAACCTTATAGTAATAATATACTATAACATTTTGTTTTTCAAAGCCATTTCAGATTATATCTTTCAAAATAACTTCTTTCATACTTTCTTTGACTGGTTTTATAAACTTGCTGGATTTTTATACTTAGGGCTTTAATCACTATAAGTGATACCCCAAGTCTCTACAGCTAGAAAGAACGGATCAATCCTCACAGTAGAAGTGCTGAGGCAGCCTACTTCGCGAAGGGGTTTTCCCCAGTAGACTCCTTACCTAGCCCGGGTAGATGGAACATAGTTCCCTTACTAACATTGCTAGCCATAATACCAGTCATATATAAAAATACTTTCTAGAAACTGAAACATTTCTTGTACACATAATGGCTAAATGCCAAGCTTTAAACTTAAACATGCTTTTATCATAATCTAGGCTATTGCCAAAATCATACTTTCAAGTTTAGCAATTTACTTTCCATATAAGCTAACAAATATATCATTCTTGCAAACATTTTTACACATAAAAATATTATATGAAATCTGAAAAATACTTACTTACTTGTCATGTATCCCAAAATGGGTAAAAATACTACATGTACTCACCTTATAGATCTTGAAAGGTTGACTAAGCGTTTCTTGGTTCTTTACCGCTTCGATGTCCAATTACTTGACTTGCACCTATATTTAATATATATATATAATACATTAAATTATATTCTAATTGACTCTACAACTTATTTGAGTCCTTTTTATACTATTAATGGTCAAAACAAATGTACAACTCTTGAATGACCAACTTTGGTTAAATCGTATTTTATACGTATTTTACTACGGTACCCTCGGAGGGTCGTATTTCGTTTCCGATAATTTTCTGTGAAGTTTTGGACTATATTGGATCGATGTTCAAAATTTGGGGTCAATTGAACAAGTATAGGACCAAATCTCAAAACAAAAAATTCACTTGGCAGAGGACTTGGAACAAAACTGCATTTCAATCTGCCGCCGCTTCGCGTCGCGACCTGGAGGGTGGTCGAGTCGCGATCGCTGCGATTCCAGACCAGTAAGTTCGATTTTTGTGCTGTAAAATTCCATTTTCTCTTGTTAAGCCCTTATTACACGACTTAATTACCAGGAAATGTTCCAGGACCAAAACCATTTGTTTACTTCAAGTTTTAAGCAGTGGAATTATTGATTCCAATCTATTTCTAATAATTCCCGTTTTTCACGTTTTCGATCCAAAACTGAAATTGTCCAAAACCAATCACTTCTATTGATTTCTTTCAACAAATACAGCATTTGGAACTCATTAAAACCCATTAAAATCAAGTTGATCATATGAACTTATGATTTAGGGTTCCTAGACAAACTCCCAAATTTTCAACAATAACTTCCTACTTTCATGTTTTGATATGTGTTCTTACAACATAAACATATTTGAGGCTTTGAGATCAATTAAACCTCTTGGATCATAACTGCAATTCCAGTTGCTTGTTCTTCCCGTGAAGAACACTCAAGAAATGAAGCTAGAAACTTGGTTACTAACCTTGGTTTAGTTTAATATCTTGAATTCTTGCTAAAAATCTTATTGCTCTCCTAACTCGTGAACCTTCAAGTCCCGTAGCTCCAGAATTCTCCAGAGATTTCTTCTGATTTCTGGTGAAGGAAATGAGATATTTCCTCATATTTATTATTCATATTTGCAGTTTTGGTCCCTCTAGTTCACTTTCTTGAACTTTGGCCACCAAAAATCAATTATCTTTTCATAGAATCTAATCTTTCACATTTTTAGTCCTAAACTATAATAAAATTTTATAATAATTTCTGCATATGGTCAAATGACCAATTTACCCTTTTTATGGTAAAATGACTGAATTACCCTTACAACCATAATTTCTCATAAAATTTACATATAAAACTTAAATTACACACATCTTAGTTTACATATTTATATTATAATTTTTTTTTGGACGTTTCAAAGGCAGGTTGTTGGGCTGCCATTGCGTCGCTCCCAACAAACTCGCAGGTCTTTACATGTAATTTTCTGAGTTCTTCGGACTCATTCATGACGGTGGCGGTGCTACTTCGATATATTGGGAGCTGGATAGAACCCGGGGCTACACTGTGAGCTCTTACTCGAGATACTTTGATGACCGGAGGCTGCCAAATGGAAGGGCAAAATGGGAATGGAACAAGCTTGTTCCCCAGAAAGTCAACATATTAGCATGGAGAGCTCTTAACAGAAAACTCCCAACGCTGGCGAACCTAAAAAGAATTGGTATTGATGTGCACTCAAACTGCAAGGTCTGTAACTTTGACCCGGAAAATGAAGACCACGTTTTTGTGTGTTGTGATTTAGCTAAACAAACATGGAATGAACTTAGAAAATGGTGGTATTGTCTTGGCCCTGACCGACATCTTGCTCCGCTCTCATCAATAGCAAGATAGATTTTCTTGGACCTGCTTGGCTTGCGGAAATAAACGAGGCGATATGTTTAGTCTATGTTTGGGTGCTATGGTCATTTCGAAACAATGTAATCTTCCGGCAGGTGGTCAAAACTGATTTAGAACTGGTGGCAGAAATACAAATCCTGGCCCATTTGTAGATAAACGCAAGGAAAGCAAAAGGAAGGAAACTCAGGTGGGATAGGTGGATTAACGATCCGGTGTTAGAATTTTGTAACTCCTTTTCTTAATGTAACTTGTAACTATTGTTTGTTTCTTGGGCTTTAGCTTCTTGCTTGCCTCTTTCTAATGCAATGCTGCCGTTCAAAAAAAAAAAAAAAAAAGGGGAAGCCTATATCTAAAAAAGCAATGGTCGAACTCTCCACCTCCAACTAAAATAAAGGGGTCATTATCGCTAGGAAAATTCTTCTTATCTTCTAGAAGCATCACATAATGCTTATAAATAACTAAGAAGGTGTTATTGATCATGTCTTGCTAATTGTTAGTAATAAATAATTTTGGATTTTTGAGGAACAGTGTTAGGATATGAATC